>CM077093.1:15775554-16001636 GCA_039513925.1 Platanthera zijinensis | reverse complement strand
GGTTTACAAAGCGTCCGGTAGTACCTGTAGTGAGGCCTAAGAACCCCCGCAGTGCCCGAATGGTCAACGGTCGGGGCCACGACAGCATATTCTCGATCTTCCGTGGGTCTGCCTTCACCCCTTCAACAGAAACTAGATGCCCCAAATATTCCACCTCAGGTTGTCCGAAAGAACACTTAGACCGCTTAGCATATAACTGGTGTTGCCGAAGAGTAGAGAAGACCTGAGCCACATGAAGTAGATGATCCTCCCAAGTAGCACTGTAAATCAGGATGTCGTCGAAAAAAATCAGGACGAAGCGTCGCAGGAAGGAACGGAAAATCTCATTCATATTGGCCTGAAAGGTAGACGGCCCCCCAGTCAATCCATTGGCCATCACTAAGAACTCATAGTGACCGTCATGAGTTCTGAAGGCAGTCTTATGCACATCCTCCTCTTTCATCAGGATCTGATAGTAGCCGGACCGCAGATCCAGCTTGGTGAACAGGGTCACCCCATGCAACTCATCCAAGAGCTCCTCGATCACGGGAATCGGAAACTTGTCCTTCACAGTTACACTGTTCAAGGCCCGGTAGTCCACGCAAAAACGTCATGATCCGTCTTTCTTCTTAACCAAAATAATCGGTGCGGAAAAAGAACTGGTACTAGGCCGTATGATACCTGCATCAAGCATTTCCTTCACACTGCGTTCAATCTCGGCCTTCTGGATGTAGGGATACCTGTACGGGCGGATGTTGGGCGGTTCCGCCCCAGTCTGTAACACAATCTGATGATCACGGAAACGTGACGGTGGAAGGGTACTCGGCTCCTGGAAGATGTCATCATACTCCTCTACAAGCGGCCGCAACTGATCTGGCACCTGTGTTAATCCCTCCTCGTCCGACCGCACCCCCAGCAGGATTGCCATCAAGCTACTAGACTCCTCCAGCTGCTGCAAACTGCGAAGGGAAATCTCCTTAACGGGAGACGATCTGAGCCCCGTCAAACAGAACTGTCGTCCGCCTTGCATGAATTCCATCGTCATCTGATCCCAATCAAAAGTAACCCGCCTCAGCTGCTGTAACCACTGCACTCCCAAAACCATGTCTGAGCCTCGGATCGGTAAGAGGTAGACGTCCGTGCACCCCACATATTCCTGCATCCGAAGCTCTACCGCCTTCAACATCCCTTGGCACTGTAACTTGCTGCCGTCTGCAACCATGACCTGAAAGGCTGCACCCGTGTCGATCTGTTGCCCCACCTTCCTTGCTACATCAGGATGAATAAAGTTGTGGGTGCTCCCACTGTCGACCAAAATCGTCACCCTCTCACGCCGAACCCGTCCAACCAACCGCATCGTAAGCGGGGGGGGGGGGGGGGGGGGGGGGGGATTGCATCCCTCCATGGCATGTAGGGAAACGCCCAACTCCGTCAGGTCTAGGTCTCCCCCAAACTCCACCTCCTCCTCTGGTAATACGTCCTCCTCGAGCTGCTCCTCCTGCTGCAACATGAAAACCTGGACCTTCTGGCACTTGTGACGGGGACGAACTTCTCATCACAATTAAAGCATAAACCCTCTCCTTCCGAGCCGCCAAACTCGCTCCAAGACAACCGAGTCACCGTTGGCTTGGTACCCGTGGGGGGCTCCCGTCGTGCTGCCATCGTCGGGCCCAAAGCTGGTCTACTCGTGTTACGTGCCCGTTGCCTGTTGAACCTCTCCTCCTGAATACGTGCCAACGTAATGGCATGGTTCAAGGAACGGGGCATGAGTGCCTGAAACCTCATCCCGAATATGCTCCTTAAGACCGGATATAAAACAGCTGTAAAGCGTCCTCTCTGGCCACTGAACCCGATTCGCCAACTTCTCGAACTCGGTCCGATACTCCATAACCGACCCCTTCTGACGAAGCTTCTGAAGGAGTGCCTCAAAGTTCTCATACTCCAGTGCCCAAACCGGGCGTAAATCCATCCACGAACTCCCCCCAAGGCACGTACTCCCGTCCCCGCAAGAACCACTGTGTCCATTGGAAGGCATCATCCTTCAGATGGAAGGACGCTAGCTGCACCCACTGGCCTTCAGGCACCTCCTGGTACTGGAAGAATAATTCGGCTTTGTGAATCCATTCCAGGGCGTCGCCGCCCTCGAACTCTGGAAAGTACATACGCGTTAACCCGGGGGTCAACCGTTGTGCTCCTGGACCTCCGTCCCTCCTTGCGTGTTCCCCATGCTCAAAACCCCCGTACCCGTGCGGCTGTCCCGCTCCCCAAGGCGGAGGCTGCGGGTGCTGCGGCTGGCCGCCCCACCCTGGGCCAAATCCGACCCCTCCTGGTGGCCCCAACCCGCGTGGAGGAGGAAGGAGCCCCCCCTTTGCTGTCCCACCATGTCGGGTGGCCGCCGGAGCCCCAAAAGCTCCTCCCCGCCTCGGCGCCACTCTTCCGGGGCCGATCCCAGTCCTCTGAAGCCTGCTGCAGTGAATCCGGGCGGAAACAGCCCGCCGGACCCCCGTAACCCGCTCCCGAAGCCGCAGGAGCCCCGTATCCCGCCGATCCCGTGCCGCCGACCCCTCCGTGCCACGCCGCGCCGGCCGGAGCCCCTCCCGCAGGCCGCACGCCCCCGACGCCTTCCGCAGCCCGCGCAGAGACGGAGCCGGCTGGATCGGCTCCCGATCCGGCCGAATCCTCGTTGGCCGGGCCTTCCCCTTCAGTAGGGTCTTCAACTCCTCCAAACGGGTCTCCAGACGCACTTCCAACGCCGCCATGGAATCGGTGAGGCCAACAACATTCTCCTCTAGGGTTTCAATCCGCGAGGATTCCTCTTGATTGCGAGTATTCACCATTGCCGCGAGAATCGACTCCTCTGATACCAATTGTTATGCCCTAACTAGGAGAGAAACTAAGAGAAGATGTAGAGGAAGCTAGAGAAAGAGATTAGGGTTAGGGTTGAGAGAAGAGGAAGAACCTGAATATATTCTTGCATGACATCCAAAGAGAGGGGTCCGGATATTTATACCCCCGGACCCAAGACCGGCGGCCAAGGGGGCCGGCCGGCCCAATGGGGCTGAACCCGGCGTGGTTCAGCCCCCCCCCCCCCCGAGCCATATATTTAAGAAGAGGGGGCTGAACCCATTGGTTCAGCCCCAATAACGCCACGTCCGTGCCGCCGCCGCTTGTAATGTTGTCCAAACAACCGAGCCTCGTCCGGGGGCGTAACAAAATACATGGAGAAAAAGGGGAAAATATAAAAATAGATATCAAGCAAATTCTATTCAATTGTCTCATCATATATGATAGAATTAGAATTGAATGATATATGTTTCACACAATCAATAGTAAATATATATATATGTACAAGAGAGCATCCCCCCCTGCAAATTCACGGGGGATCATGCACCGAGAGTTTAAACAGTAGATAGGAATGTTGGATCCTCATCTATGACTTTGTCATCAAATCAGCAATTTGAAGCTTGAAAGGAACAAAAGAAGCAGCAAGGGTGTCACGGGCCTCACGGCCATACTCACGTAGGAAGAAAGCATCCACCCTGATATGCTTAGAGAGTGAGTGCTTCACCGGATTTAGAGTAATCTGAATGACACTGATGTTATCACAGTAGAGCGGAGTGGGGTCTGGAGAAGAGATATCAAAATCCTTAAAAAGCCAGCGAAGCCAAATAATATCCTCAGCGGTGGTAGTCATGACCCGACGCTCAGCCTCAGTGTTAAAACGGGAAACACCAGTCTATTTCTTGGACTTCCATGCAATAAGTAAAGAACCCAAGAACAGACAGAAGTCAGTAACAGAGCGGCGGTCAACAGGATCACTGGCCCAGGTAGCATCTGAGTAAGCACAAAGATGTAGAAAACTGCTGCTGGAGAAGAAGAGACCACGAAAAATCATCGCACGGAGATAACACAGGAGCTGCAACAGGTGACCGTAATGCACAGAGGTAGGGGCACTAACAAACTAACTCAACACATGAATAACATGAGCAATGTCAGGTCGAGTAATGTGAGGTAGACGAGACTCCCAACGAGGTGGCGGTAGCGAGTAGGATCAGAGAGTGGAGTCACATCATCCAGACATAGTTGGAGGTGAAGCTTCAAAGGGGTGTCTACTGTGTGAGAGTCAGAGATAGCAGTCCGATCTAGAAGATCTGACGTTTAATGCTGCTGAGAGAGCTGAAAACCCAGGTCTGTAGAGCTGACCTCAAGCCCCGGGAAGTAGCTCAGTTGTCCAATATCAGTCATCTGAAACTGCTAATGAAGGTGATGTTTGACGAAGGACACGTGAGAAGGATCATTACCGGTAATAATCATATCATCAACGTAAAGTAACAAACGTAACGAGAGAACAAACGAAGCTGGATCATGAGAACATGGTTGGAAACCGACGGCTGTAATGGTTGAGCTGACATGTGCAAACAACGCATGGGGCGCCTGCTTGAGCCCATAAAGAGCTCGCCTCAAGCGGAAGACAAGGCCTGGAGGAGAGGATAAACAAGGAGGAAGGAGCATGTATACCTCCTGCTGAAGATCGTCGTGAATAAAGACATTCTTCACGTCGAGCTGTGACAGCGACCAGTGGAGAACAGTTGCAACTGCAATAAGAGTCTGAACTGTAGTCATGTGAGCGACTGGAGCAAAAGTCTCGTCATAGTCTCTCCCTTGCTTCTGTTGAAAACTGCGAGCAACAAGTCGAGTCTTGTACCTCTCCACAAAGTCATCAAAGCGAATCTTAACCTTGAAGACCCACTTACAAGTAATAGGACCAACACCAGATGAAAGAGTAACCAAGTCTCATGTACGAGTGTGCTCAAGCGCCTCTAACTCAACAGACATAGCACTCTGCCACTCAGATATCTGGGCAACTCACGATAGGAAGTCGGCTCTGGAGTACTACAGACAGTAGCGGGAAGGGCAAGTAGATCCAGCGGTAGGATAGCAAGGCTAAGGCGATCGGGAGGACGTCTCTCACGAGGTGGATTGCGACGCACAGGAGGATCATCCACAAGACACTTGCTGGAGGAGACTGACACTGAGTCTGGGGGTACTGGAGGCGAGAGAATAGGAGGAGGACGACGAGTATAATGATAGGGAAGAGGAGGGACGCAATCCCAAATGGACAGCTCATTAGAGGAAGAGGTGTGTGATAGAGAGGTGTGAGGAGGAGATGGAGTAGATTGCGACAAGGGAAAGAGGAGGTGGACATACCAGAGAAGAGGATACATGTGGTTGGGAGATGGGAAGAGTGAGAAACTACACATCAGAAGAAGTAACAGATGAGTGTGAGGTCGAGGAGACAGAGGACACGAAAAAATGGCGAGACTCGTCAAAAGTGGCATCACGTGAGATGCAAAGTCGACGTGCAACATGGTCATAACATCGATAGCCCTTGTGCTCAGTACTGTATCCAAGAAAAAAACAAGAAACAGACCGAGCAGAGAGCTTGGTACGCTCATGTGGAGGGAGTAGAACATAATACCGACAAACAAAAACACGAAGATGAGTATAGCATAGAGTTGAGAATACAGACACTCACCATAACTCTGGCCCTAAAGAAAGGTAGAGGGTTGTAGGTCAATAAGGTAAAAAGAAGTGGAGACAGCCTCAACCAAAAAATGAGGAAGAACATGGGAGGAGATAAAAAGGGTGCGGGTTGTCTCAATAATGTTATGATACTTCCTCTCAGCGGTGCCATTCTGAGTGTGGGCACCGGGATATGCAAACTGAGGGAGAGTGTCGTGAGTAGCTAGCAGATCGCGAAAAGCATGAGAGAGGCACTCCCCCCCCCCCCGAGTCAGAACGAAAAAGACGTATGGAATAAAAAAACTGGATGCGCACCATAGCGGAGAAAGTAACATAAATCTGAAAGAATTCAGAACAAGAGTGCATAAAATAAATACAACAGTAACGAGAGTAATCATCAATAAAAATAACATAGTATCGATGCCCATCTTTTGATACAAAATGTGCGGGACTCCGTACATCTGAATGAACAAAATCAAAAGGACGTTGAGACCTAGACTCAATAGACTGATAAGAGAGTTGTAGCTGTTTACCAAGCTTACAACCCATACAAGAGTGAGACAAGCACAAAAACACGACCAAGGAGTCAAACGATGCACACAGCAAACAAATCATCAAAAACACGACAAGGAGATCAATACTGATGAGAGACGAAAGACGCGAACCACTAGGATGACCAAGTCAGTGATGTCACTGAGAGAAACCCACTGAAGGAAGACACAAGGATGAGACCGCTGGTGATGATGGAGTGGATAAAAGATGGAGACGATCAAGGACGTAGACCCACTACGACGACGGCCAGCTCCAAGGAGTGTCCCCGTCAAACGATCCTGCACACAGCAAACAAACTCATCAAAAATAACAAGACAACCGTGAGACGTGAGTTGACTGGCGGATATAAGGTTCATGAATAATTGTGGTATGTAGGTTACATCAGGAATATGAAAATGGGTGATATGAAGGAGACCACGGCTGGTGAGGAGGAGAATAGTACCATCTGCCACCATGATATTAAGGGCAGACGAGATGGGCTGACAGGATAAGAGGTGGGTGACATCACGGGTCATGTGGAAAGAGGCTCCAGATTCAAGCAACCAGTAGGAGGAGGAGGAAGAGATACCTGCAGGGACAGAGGCAACCTGCTGAGAGGCAGAGACATCAGAAGTAGCCAGTGAGAACACGGAGGCAGAAGAGAGATGCAGATAGCCGTAAGATAGTTGATGAGCAATCTGCTGGGCAAGCTCAGAATTAGAAAGTGATTGCGTCATAGCTGAGAAGTGATCTGAAGGAGCACTAGGAGTACGCTGTTGACCAAACTGTTGAGCCCTCTAAAGCTTGCGGCACTCGGATTTGACGTGGCCAAGACACTGGCAGTAGTGACAGTGGACAGACGGGCGACGAGGAGCGCCAGACTGAGCAATAGAGGGTGCCAGAGGACGAAGAACAGGCCGCATCGATACACTATAGCCCGACGAAGGCAGCAGAGGAGCACTCACAAGAGAGTACTGTGATGGAAACTTGGGAAGCGGTAAATAAATTCGCTTTTTGATGCATGTAGAAGTGGTAAATAAATTCCCATATGTTTGCTAATGGACGAACTATTATATTCACAATAACTTCGATTTTAATTTTAATACTATATGTAAGGAGAATTTCAACAAATAGTTTCTTATTAATTGCATCATCATATTGTTCACATGAATTAATAATATCCATCATGTATTATTTATTAAAATTCAAAGATAATAATGCATTTATAAGTTCATATGTGATCTCAAATTTAGTTTCAATTATGACTCCTACCCAGTTTAGGTCCATGTGTATGAATAGATATAGCGCAAATTCTAAAACTCAATTGACTTTACAAAAGTGAAAAACATAGTTTCATTGTTTTGAGTTGACAAGCAAAGTACAAATTTGTGGAATTACAAAATTCTGATTAGTTTTACCTTTGTATAAATCAAATTGAAGGATCTAACAGTTTCCAGGAAGGATTCCAAATGGTTCCGTAGCTTTAACTCTGTTTCTGCATACTCCTCATTAGGATTATACTCATACTGCACAAAAGGAAATGGTATTCAGTGTATGTCTTGCATCTGTTACCAAAAACTACAATGCAAGTTTATTTTCAGCAGAAATAACCACCATACTTAACGGTGCTGCAACAGGGCAGTTTTGACCACAAATTATAGAGGGTAGCAAGATGCTATTGTTTATCAAATTTTCTAAAATATTCTTAAACTTAAATTAGCAATTCTCTGAATAATTTGGTAAATATCATCTATGATTATAATTTAGAGCTTAAGGCTCCGTTTGCTGCGACATTTTTGCTCAGGTGAGTTTGAGCAAAAACGCCACCGTCATAAAATGTATGTTTGGCATGACAATGGTTATAACCATCACCATGAAAATAAAACTACTTTTGAACATAAAAGTGTATGAAGTTCCTTAGGTGAGGTCAGACGTTCACGAACGAAGGTTCGTAACCACCGCGTTCACCACCACCATGTGTCAAACGGAGCCTAATGCAACAGCAGTTTAAGACTTTCAGCTTTTGCACATTCTAATAATAGCAGACTCTACATTCTGTAGCTATTATCATATTCCCAAAGAAATCAGGTCAACATCAATTGATTCAATTATAGAAGATAACGTCCAGACAGACAGGGTTATTCAATTAAGAAATTGAAAAAAAAATGAAAGAAAGAACAATTTGAAGTGGAAAAGTATAGATTAATATATTCTAGTGTTTTCTAAAAAATTGAAGTTGTGTTAATTTAAGCATAACCATCAGAAAGAACAGAGGGGGCAAAGGTGTTGTATCAGCAATGGCATGGAACAGTAAACATTACCCCACTTAGCGTGACAATTATCCAAACTATTTAATAAGAGTAGTGTTATGTGCAGACTTAAACTGGCTATGTGCAAACCTCCAAAAAAACCAATCATTGCATCCTTATGGAGAGTTGGAACCAAACAAAACCTAAGAAGCCTTATGATGCAGTGGTAGGTCGATTGACTCGGAAGGACTCTCTAAATGCAATCCCAAATGCGATGAGGTGTAATGCAAGTGCACAAGTGATCTGCTACGAAAATTACAGCAAATAATTAATTACTTTAAAATTTATCAGCAAAGCACACGCAGTCACAATTAATTATTTAAGAGAGAACAAATTAATTTTGCAGACAAACAAGACTATTAAAATTAAGCGAGCACGGAATAAATCCGCAAGTAACACAACGACGGAGTAATAGCAAATGAAATAGAAATCCAACATAATATGAGTGCCGAAAAGAAACAACAGTAAAAGACAAGATGTTACCACAGTTCACACATGTGGGCGGCGACGATGAAGGGTGTGGACGGCATCCACGGGCATGGCACGGCGGGGTTGGCTGATCTGAAGTGGATCCACAAAAGGAGAGGTTTAGGGATGTCGAAATTAGGGTCGAGGAGGTTCTGTGGGAGGAAGAAGGCCAGCGGGTAATGGAGTAGGGGTTAGGGAGTGACTGAAGTAGAGGAACAGAGACTGGAGTGGGGAAAATAGGTTTCACAGTGGCTGGTGGACTGGACTGGGCGGAGTGAAGGTCGGGCAGTTGGGTTTGGGTGCTGGAAGGGGTGGAAGGGATTCGGGTGAGGGTCGGCTGTATGAAGGAATGGCGGACGTCCGACGGTGGCTAGGCCTGGAGGGATGTGGTGGGGGAATCGGTGGAAGTTGAGTGAAAGTTCAGCGGAGTAGGGCAGAAAACCGGCGAGGATGAGGGGAGGCAGACGGGGGGTGGGGAATGAAGCAGAGGAAAGCTACCGGAGGGGCGATGGAATGGCTCCTGGCGTCGCACCAGCAGTCAGAAGGAAGGCGGGGATGTCTCGACGTCGCACTGAGATGTGTTCCAGGAGTCGCTCATGTGAAAGGAACGGCGGTCTCACTTTTGCAAAACCCTCGATGATCCCCCACAATCCAACCGACGCCTATTTATAGAAACTCAACACCAAAACCGTCTAATAACTGAACCCTAAATCAAAAAATAAACCGCCCCGATCGGACAGCTGAAACTACTTGGACCGATCAGGGGCAAATAAAAAACACAAAATACAAAAGTGACTAGAAATGATCATCTGGACGCGACCACGGACTCTGATTGTCCGTCCGGGAAGCGGATCACCGCCTCCTGCGGGTATACACGTGAGTGGGTCGTGGTGCGCCGTCACCTAAGGATCCAAAGTTGTCAGCAAACAAAAAGGAGGAGCCATCTGTCCGTGATATCCAAGTTCAAAAGCCTTCGATAGAAGCAAGGTTGTCAGGATCGCGATCCAGATCATAGGATCTTACGATCCTACGATCCAGATTTTGTAAATCGATCCTGATTTTATAAAGCGATCATCGATCCGACCCTACTATCAGATCCGATCCTACCTCGAAACGATCTCATCTAGGATCTCGATCCTGACAACCTTGGATAGAAGGAAAAGAAATTGTAAAACTCGTAATATTCCCGCTTCCTTTGACACGACATTATGACCTCGGTTAATATCTCGGTTTAGGTAATATCTTAAGACAGAAAAGTAAACTCTGCCTCCGCTTTGGAACAGAGGAGGCAGCGTTGCTACTCACGAAGATGGAGAGGCGGTGTTTTCCTTGGCATGAGGCTGTTCCAACACCACGTCGACAACAACAACTCACGTGAAGATAGGCCACAATGAGAATTGGTAAACAATGGTGGAAGAGTCGCAAAGCACGATCAAAGATAAGGTACTGGTTGTCGGCAGTTCTTGTTGACTGCAACAATGGCAGCTAAGTATACATGGAAGTTCCACACTTGCCACGTCCATGGAAAAGCAAAATCAAATTTGAACACTACAACAGAGGAGGATGCAATGGCGGTACTCAAGCTCAGTAAGGAATAAGGATCAAAGGATATTTCTCTATGATGTTGATGATAATTGATTTTTTTTCCAAAAAAAATTATTACTGTCTTACAAAATAAGAAATGGTGAACTGTTGTGTTATGTAATTACAATATTACATTAAACTCCCTTGCGAGTTTATGTAATTATAAGAACCTCTCTTTCTTTTTTGAAATTAAAAAAATCTCCTCTCGAGTGTAGTATATTTAAAAGACATTTTTCTCATTTAATACATGTTACTGATCACAGAATTTATAAGTTGTAGTTTATTGTACTAAATGTTTCATCATTTTATATGGAGGATTTTATTGTATAAATTTTAGGATTAATGCTGCGTGCTTTGTATTACATGTCATTTTTCGAAAGATGGGGGCACAATTAAATTTTTTTTAAATGGTTTGCACCTATAAAGTTGGTTTACACTTAAATTCTTTTGGTTTGCACATAATCATGATTTGCACATAGCCAAAATGGATCATCTATAATGTACTAGAAACCCCATTCTATTTACTATTTGTTTAATCTGTGGAAATACAACCAAGAAATGTGGCAACAGAATGAAATGGAAGAAACACAATCAGACGAAGTTTAAATAAATGTACAGTTTACGGAAAAGATGACTGAACTTTAGAAATATTTTCAGGTGCATTTCTTGAAGTGGATTAATTATAAATTGAGTAAAAAATACTTATTTTTAAGGACTGCTTAAGAATATAAATGCTACCCACTCAAATAAATATTTGAATATAAAATAACAATACAATCACAATTAACATAATTAAAAAAGTATGATACTATAGTCTCTGCTCTTGTTTCATAGTACACAGCGCAAGTGTTTCGAAAAACCTTGGATGCGAACTCCTGGACCGTCTGCTGTAAGCTTGACAGCTTTTTTGTGTGTTCTGAAAGCTTCCCCTCTAGTTCAGAAATGTCTGGACTGATGCATTAATATGGATCAAAAGAAAATTTGCAGCAGTAATCATTATACAAAAATAAACATAGTCAATTCATGAAAAAGAAAAATGAGAAAAAAAAGGAATAAAAAGCTACCCTGCTAGTAGCCTACATTGACAAATGTTTGTGCACGAAAAAGTGTTCATAAGATGTGAGCAAGAATCCTCCAAGAATAAAAGTGTTCATAAGATGCGACTTACTGAGTCTGCAGTGTTGTGTCCCTCACCCACACATCTTCCTCTGTCATACACCGGGTTAGTTAGCACCCCAATCACAGACCCATTTCCTGACACCGCACCCACGGATCCATTCTTGAGTGTAGGCCCATGTCGCTCTCACATTGTCATTTCCCTGAGTCACATCACGACCGAGAGCCCAGAGCCTGATGTTGATCTCGTAGTGTCTGTGTCACCCATTCACGGGGACACTACCCCTTACGATGGTACTCATCTGGAGGATCATGACCCTGGTGACAAGTACTATGACGACCCCCATGTTGAGCCGCCTGATGAGCCCCCACATCCTGGTGAGGATGCGATTCAGGTGAGCCGCTCGTTTATGGGTTTTGATTTATTGGTGTCGCCTTCGCTATTATTTATAGTCTTGCCCCCAAAGAATTGATCTTAAATGGAGTATAACGTATGTAGGGCCTACCTTGAGTACACTAGAGCATGCTCACATTTTGAGAACTCACCTTATGACTCATCGCACTCTCGATGAGTTTTGGTATACACCACCTGCTGACCCACCAGACGAGTTCTTTATTTTCGGGGATCATCACCACGTTATAGAGTCACGTCTTCTAGTCAGTGTACACGAGTTTCACTCAGGTGGTCGTCTCATTCGCGATGACTTTTCGTACACGCCTCCTAGTGAGCACTCTGATGTGTTACGCTCTCTGAGATACAATTTGCTCTTCATGAGCTCGCCCTTGAGTGTAGATGTTTTGCACAGTCACCTGAGCACTCGACACACGAAATGAGTTTTTCTACACTCCACCGAGAGAGTCTCCTGATAGGCCACCTCCTTTGATAAGTTTTTAGGTCATTAATAGATTCCCCCATAGAGAACATGTTGTGTCGGTCATGTGTCATTTGCATCATTTGCAAGAGTCTGTTGAGTCGTTTCGTCATCTTTTGCATGAGTCTGTTGTTTTGTCTGTTCATCGTTTGCATGTGTGTCATGAGTCGATCCGACGAATAATCCATATTGGTAATAAATCTTGTAAATCACATACGAATGTTCATTGGCAAGTGCAGATACTTCACGAAGGCGAGTAGGTGATGGTAAGAATTTGCGTTGTGAGGCTTTGTGCGAGTCTTGCTAAAAGCTTGAGCGTTAAGCGAATGGATCCCTATATATTCATGAGACGAATCGAAGCAAACACCTACGATCTTGATATCCCTAAAAGTATGGGTATCTACTTGATATTTAGTGTTAAAGATATGACGTCGTACTACGAGCCTCGTGGGTATGTGGATCCAAGCAGTGGGGACTTTCAGCTACCCACACCTCCATTTTTGTTGTCTTGCCACCTCCATAGCCCACACACATCGGATGCCCACCACTACTCACCCACTTCTGACACCTACCCACCCACCTGGGGACTCGTCTTCTTTGGTTATACCTGCGGCGTCGTCGATCGCACCGAGATCCACCACTTGTGAGTTGAATGTTGAGAGCATCACGGAGACAAGACTCCACCAGTACGTTCCTACTACATACGTTGGTGACACATGGGTACTTACAGCAGAGCTTGATTGATTTTTACCACCTGGACACTCTTCCACCGACGACACTTGGACGATCTCTGGTAGATCTCTTCGAGTTTTACCTATCATACAGCGAGAGAATTCTGATCTCAATTCATCGGGAGATGAATTCTTTCAATCCTAGGAGATTAATGTAGAGCATAGACGAGCACTTGCAGTGGATGATGAGTTTTGGGCCCATTCGGGGCTGATTTGGCGACTTTCCATGTATGATGTGCTCGGATCGACGATAGTCGTCGATGGTAGGATGCCCTAAGTCTCTTATTATTATAAATAGGATGTTAGTGAGCTGATTAAAGCTATTGTAGAATTTGGAGAAGAGAATTTCCGGATTCCCGCGATCATCCCACGGTGCCGACTCTGTGAAACCCTAGGTAATGACTCCTAGGTGTGTATCTCCTTCCCCAAGGTTTGCCCTAACCCTAGGCTCATTTTCCCCTCCGAAACTCCCTCCCGCAGTCCCCCTACAGCCCCCAAATCAGCCACCTCTTGTTGTTTAGAGGATGCCAATTCATATTCAGTTTTACTAATGAAAAATGAAAGTTACTATTCATTTTATATAGTTTTTTTAACAGTAAAACCCCCCCTGTGCCACCGCCTCTCCCTTGACAACCGCCGCCCTCCCCCTCCACCAACCCCCCCCCCCCCCATCGAAGCACTGTTTGGTAATTTTTTGTTGTTGTAATCCCTCTCAGTTGCCGCTCCCTTGCTGTCACCATCCAACCAACCCGCCTACTCCCTCCGTGGAACCACCACAGGCTTCCCCACGTTCAGATCTGTAACTGCAGCCCGAATCCATCTTCCTACAACCGGATCCACCCCTCACTATGAAGCACCGATACGTTTTTTTAAGGACCGTACCTGTACCGGGTACGTTTCCGGTACGCGTATGGTGTGCGCGGATAAGCGCATCCGCGCTGTTTTAGGCTTACATAACTCTTCTGATGCCGATCCCGCAATCTTTCCGCTGCAGGTTCCTTAGGTCTTTCTGTTGCCGATCCCGTTGGGCTGCCGAGTCTTCCCCGAATCTTCTCACCGGGCTGCAGAGTCTAGGTACTCTTCTTTTTTAGACAATTTTTAGATATATTTTTTGGACAGAAATCATCATGTCCATCATCCAGTTTTCTGGATGATTTCAGGACAGAGATCATCCAGATTTCTGCCCAGAAAACTGGATGATTTCTGTCCAAACATCATCCAGATTTCGGGATGATTTTTGGACAAAAATCATCCAAATTTCTAGTCCTTTTCTAGATAGAAATTATCCAAATTTTTGTTCACAATATATTTTTTTGTAATGAATGTTTGTTATATTATTTTTTCTTGTCCTTTTCTTATTACAACAGTTATGACTCAATCACAAACTCTCATTAGTGTCACTGGTTCAACTTCTACCTCAGTAACGAGTAGATTTATTTCTGATGACGCAAACAAGAATGATAATGCTCCACTCTGGGCTTATGTGTCTCTTATCCATAGCAAAGAAGTTGGTGGCGGAAACAGAAAATGAAAATGTAATTTTTGTGAGGTTGATTTTAGCAGCTCATATTCTAGGGTAAAGAGTCACTTGCTAAAAATATTCGGGACAAGTATTAGGGTATGTCCAAAGGTGACCCAGGAATACTTAAAAGAGCTTCAAAGAGTGGTTTCTATATCAGAAGAAAAATGCAAACCGGCTTCCAAGATCCTATCATTTTCCAATGCAAGTCAATTTTCTCAATTAGTTGGGGAAACAAAAAAAGAAGAGGTGGATCTATTGATATAACTTTCCAAAATAAAGCTATAGATGAGTTGAGAAGCCACGTAGCTAGGATGTTTTATTCTGGTGGTTTGTCATTTCATCTAGCTAGAAACCCATATTATATTAGTTCATATAAATTTGTTGTTAATCACAATCTTGATGGATTTGTTCCTCATGAATATAAAGCTCTAAAAACTACACTTTTGTAAAAAGAAAAATCAAATATCACTAGAATGCTTCAGCCAATTAAAGGTACTTGGCCCCAAAAGGGAATCAGCTTAGTTAATGATGGTTGGACATATGCTCAGAGAAGACCATTGATTAATTTTATGGCGACCACAGAGGATGGTCCTATTTTAAAGGCAGTTGATGCATCAGGAGAATACAAGAATTGACATTATATTGCAAAATTAATGATTAAAGTCATTAATGAAGTTGGTGCCGAAAATGTTATACAGGTTATCACTGATAATGCATCAGTGTGTAAGGCAGTAAAAGCAATTGTGGAGGCACGATCCCACATATTTTTTGGGCACCTTATGTTGTGCATACCTTAAATCTAGCATTAAAAAATATTTGTGCAGCCAATAATACCGATCGTTGAGCAACAGATAGAGAACAATGTGGATAATCAATCAGAACTTTCATAATGAATCATCAATACAGGTTGACCATGTATAACTCTTTTGTCTCACTCAAGTTACTTGCAGTTGCTGAAACACGATTTGCTTCCACTATAGTGATGTCGAAGAGGTTTAAACTTGTGAATATGAGTTTGCTTAATATTGTTGGATGTCCCGAATGAACTATGTATAGAGCAGATGATGTTGAGAAAGCTCTGAAGGTTAAAAATATCATATATAATGACAAATTGTGGGATGATGTGGAGAAGATCCTTGATATAACAAGACCCATATACGATATGCTTAGGGTTTGTGATACAGACAAACCTAACCTTCATTTGGTATATGACATGTGAGATTCAATGATAGAAAATGTGAATATTGAAATATACAGACATGAGAAGTTAACTGACTTAGAAGCTCATTGCCCACTTTATGAGGCAATTTATGATGTCTCCGTTGATCGGTGGGCCAAGAGTTGCACACCACAACATTGCATGATTCATTCTCTTAATCCAAGGTAATTTTTTTGCATATTTGATGTTTAACATTTACTATGATTTATTTATTTACTATGTGCTTTTATTTGTATGTATTATAGTCGAGAATGGCTTGATGGAGGGCCAAATAAAATTGCTCCAAATACGGATGAGGAGATTTCTTTGAAGAGAAATAAATGTTTGAGAAGATATTTTCCTGATGTGGTGGAGAGAAATATAGTAATCAATGAGTTCTCTAGGTTCACGGGGCTTAGTCAAACTTTTAGTGAGCCAGATAGTTTGGAGAGTAGAGCTTCATTATTGCCCAAAGATTAGTGGAGTTATTATGGAACTTCAGCACCTAAATTGCAAAAAAATGTTTTGAAGCTTTTAGGTCAACCTTGTTCATCGTCCTGCTGTGAGAGAAATTGGAGCACATACTTGTGGAGACCAGCCCAGATCAGGTTAGAGCATTTCCCGATTCAGAGAGCAGGGCCGCAAAAAAAAGTCTTGTTCATCTTCCCGATCCCACACAGGTCCAGCCGCGGGTTAGGGCTCGCCGCCTATTCCGCCAATTCCGGCCACAAATCAAGCGGGACTCACACTCCTCCACTCGCCCAATACCGCTCATCGATGCCATCAGCGACCACGTCGGCTACAACTGCAGAGCACGATGCCCCACTCCCCGGCAGTTCAGCTCCACGGATCTACTGCCATGACCGGTACCCTTTTTCTTCTTCTTTGTTGTAACCCTATAAAACGGGATGTGTTTTGTATTTTTATTTGGAGTTGGTGAAGAAATTGATGAACAATCGGTTGATGAAAAACTTGAGTTTGTTGTTCTTGTTTTCCAGTGTGAAAGTAGTTAATGAAATTTGATTTGCTTCCCATTGTTGTTGAGTCCTATAGTAGTTGTAATTGAAGATTTGATTGAAACTGCTTTGTTCCCTATTGATGAAATCGTGAATGATAAAGGAGATTTCTGTAACTGTTTGTGCTTCCCTTGTGAGTCCAGTTAGGTTGAAGTCAATTGATGTTTGCTGCTTCCATTTGAGAAGTGCTGTAGAGGCATTTTCCTGTGTGAAAGTTGCTGGAATTGCTTTCCAGTTAATTTGATCTCAATTGTGAGATCTTGTTGTTAATTAAGAGGTGCTGCCAGTTTTTTGTCCCAAGAAGATGAACAGTAAAATCAAAGTAACCGTGACCTTATATTGATTCCTATTGTCATTATGCTTGGAGTGTGATTAACTGTTGCCGGTAAACAGTCGATTGGGATATTGTTGTTAGGTTTAAGCTCTGTTGTGGTAACTGGCTGAGCGATTGAGATTTTGTTGGATCCACTATCGTGACTCGTGAGAGATAGAGAGTGAATTTAGGTTGTTCAACTTGTGGCTTCTTGCTTGAGAGATTCCGTGGAACCACTTCGTGTGTGAGTGAGCGATTTATTTCTGTGGTGCCCGTATGCGATAGCGACCGACATTGGAGTGGAAGATCGAAGGTGACGAGGAGTTCCTAGCGTGACCGCCATCGACTTCGGATACGGAAAGACGCCTCTTTTTGTGGGTAATTGCTTTTTTCTCTTCCTTTGTGGGCGTCTACATATTTTCTCGTAGGAAAGTAGATTTATTGCTGGGTTTTCGTCCGAATTTTGTCAGTGAATGCTGCGTCAAAAACTCCAAAAGAAAATATATTTGAAGTTCACGATTTCCGTTTTGCTACGACAATGGGAAACGAAATGAAAGTTGCGAGCTTCATTTCCCGGATTTTAATCGAGTCATTTAATTAAAAAAATCCAATTCTTTTAACAAAATAGTTTTTTGTGAGTTTTATAAAAAAACAAATGTTGCTTAATGTCATAAAATCTGTGCATCACCTGCTCAAATTATTTTGTACAAAAATTCATATTTCATTGCATGCATTTAGCGTTTCTTAGAAAAAACCGACAGGCGCGCAAACCCTACGTGTCGTCCTGCATCACATACTCATTCATTCACTCATTAAGAAGAAATAAAATTCTACCACAACGAGTTGATGATTTGGTGTATGTGCATAGTAATCTACGCTTATTATCGAGGAGAAATGAAATCTACAATCAAGTTAAGAGTAAAATGTGGGAAATAGGAGGAGATGCTTGGGCAAATCCTTTTGATGGAGTTGGCATGCTTACGATTGCCAACTTGTGTTTAGATGAGTCAGAAATTGAAGATGTCTTGATCTCCAACAATGCGGAGGACGATGAAGAAATTGAGTGATGGACATCTTTAAATTTGAAATGATTATGAATATTTTATTTCTAAGAACTTCATGTTATATTGCATTAGTTATGGACTCCTATTTCAATTGATTATTTATGCTTCATGTTTTATTGTTTTGAGAATTTATAATTGTATTTGTGATATATATATTTAATGCAACATATCCCTCCGTACCCGTATGCTTGTTTTAAAAATTTGTCGTGTCGCCGTACCAGATACGTATCGTATCAGGTACCCGTACTGGTGTTTCCTATCCCCCACATAGCCGGATCTGTTCATTTCCGACCCGATCCCACCTTCCTCCACCGGATCCCACTACCTTGGTCGTTCTCCATGCCTCCGGTTTCACCTCGGATCGCTGTCCTCGCATCTCCGACTCCGAATTCTTCAGTGTCTTGGTCAGCCCACTACTTAGTGAGTCTTTCGTGTATTGGACTATTATTTCAGCATTACTATTATTAGTTTGGATCTTATACTTGTTTGGGTCTCTTGTATTGTGGTTGTTTGCTTTGGATAATTATTGTGATTTGCATGAATTATTCGTCTCGCGCTCTTGCTTTGACCCTTCATGCGGAGGAAATCCTAAGCTTGTCTTGCTTAAATAAATTATTGTTGTTTGTTGTGAATTTATCTGCGTGAGATGAATTTATTTATTATTCAATTGTGATCTAACCGTTAGACTTTTGCATAGCATGTAGGGTTAGGTCACTGATATTCCGTCGCCTATAGATTCCTTTTGCGTCACCTATTGCATTATTGACAAATTGATTTGACTCATTTTGACCCTTCTGAACTCAACATCAACTTCAGAACAGTCATTTTATGTTATAATGCTTGTTAAAACGAAATTACACAACAAGAGAAAGACAAATTTCTTGCAAATTACATGACTTTAAACATTGAACAAAAAATAGTATAGAAAATTGAAACATTTGATCATAGTTAAATTCTATGAAATAAAAATCGTCATGCACAATTGAAGTAACATCTATACGATTGTTTTTGTCACTTTTTATTATTAAAAATAGAGGGCTTATTTTGTCAAAACTTAAAAAAATCATGGATTCTCCTCTGAAATCATTATTTATAGTGACAAACAGTGAGATGATGTAGACAAAATCCATTATACAACAAGGCATATATATGATATGTTGAGGGTTTGCGATACAAACAAACCTAACCTTCAATTAGTGTATAACATGTGAGACTCAATGTGTTACAGATATTCACGATGCGGACCACCCATGGAGGGTCTATACGCGGCGAGGACGTGATGGGGGTGCTCGTGTCATTGGGGAACCGCAGGAGAAAGTTGCGGCGGGCGCGGCTCGGACCGACGAGGATGATCCGCAGGAGGCGGTTATGGCGAACATTTAAAATTAAGTCTAATTTATGTTTTAGTTTTGTTATTGGCACCTCATTGTTATAAGAGGGCTTGTATTGACTTTATTTGGCTTTTGTCTTGGATGTGATATGAAAAAGGGTTGCTCCCTGTCTTCTTCTAAACTCTAGCTCCCTTCTTCTCTCTTTCTTGTCGCCTTCCCTCCCCCCTTGCCCAGATCTTCTCTCGCACGGTAATATTTGGTCTGTCCTGCCGTTCCGCCCGCTTGAAGGCTGCTGGTGTTCGCTTCCTTGTTTCTGCATCGTCGTCGTTATCATTGTGTCGTCTCGCCATTTCGGATTCACCGCATCGGGCTCGCAACTTTACATTCGTTGCCCACCACTTCGGCTTTGTGGGCCTTCCGCAAGGCTCCTCCAACCACACGCACACACTCTGACATCGTTGCCGCTGATGCCCCCAACGACACCCCCACCGCCTTTCTAACGGGGACAACAACGAGCTCAGGAAAAAGGGGCTATGCTTCAGGTGCCAACAACCTTATTCTCCCAATTATGAATACACCGTGAAAGAGTTTCATACAATTATCGGAGATTTTGGCCCTAAAATCACATTGGAGGATTTTGAGGCACTCGAGATCACCGACAATCCGCCACCCCCGGAATCCGACGGCGCCACCTTCCACTGTTTGGACCTCCATTACTTCTCGATGGGCGTCCTCACCGGGCCTCGGACGATAAAGTTGGTCAGCCTCATTCAGGGACACCAAGTTCTCATTATGATAGATAGCGGTGGCAGTCACAATTTCATTTTTCACCGTATGGTGCGGCAACTCTCCCTTCCGTGCACACAGTCGTCGGATTTCACCGTACATTTGGGGGATGGCCGCTGCCGCCCCACTGCGTGCTCTTGCGCCGCCGTGCAGGTCACCATGGGGCCTTGCTCCGTGACGGCGGACTTCTATGTGTTCCAGTTGGGCGGTATTGACATTATTCTGGGCATGGCATGGCTGGAAACGTTAAGTGACGTTCAGGTTAATTGGGCCTAGATGTCTATGTAGTTCTTATGGGAGGGGTCACCTTGCCACCTTGTCGATGACTCCGCTCTTCTCTACACACCGGTTTCCTTCCGCACCATACAAAGTACTTTCGATTTGGAGTTCTCCGCTTGGCTTTGGCAGCTACAGACCGCGCCGACAGACACCTTGGCGCTACCACCTGGCCTTTGTCTCCTCCTCGATGAGTTCGCTAATGTGTTTACACCTCCTGCGGGCTTACCCCCGGAGCGGGCTATTGATCATGTCATTCCGCTGCAGCCCCACACCACGGCTGTCTCGGTGAGGCCTTATCCCTACAGGCATGTCCAGAAGGATGAGATTGAACGCTTGGTGCGGGAGATTCTCATGGGCGGCCTTATCTGCCCCAGTGCGAGCCCCTTCTCGAGTCTGGTCCTCCTCGTGCGCAAGAAGGATGGGAGTTGGCGTTTTTGCGTCGACTACCCGGAGTTGAACAAGGCCGCCATTTTGGATAGGTACTTCATTCCAGTCATTCGGGAACTTTGGGACAAGCTCCACAACGCCACCTTCTTCACGAAGCTCTACCTCCAAGCAGGGTACCACCAAATCCGGGTTCGGTCGAATGGCGTGCCAAAGACAGCATTTCGGAGGCAAGACGAGCACTACGAGTTCCTGGTCATGTCCTTCGGGCTAACAACCGCTTCAACCACCTTTCAAGCCACTATGAACAATATCTTCCGAGCGGTACTCTGACAACACGTCCTTGTTTTTTTGATGATATTTTGGTGTATAGCTCATCCTGGCAGGAGCATCTTGGCCAGGGGCGTGGTCATGGAAGACGACAAAATCACGGCGATCCTGCCTTGGCCGACCTCCGCCTCCCTTCGAGATGTACTGGGATTTCTGGGTTTGACCAGATACTACAGGCGCTTCATTCGGGAGTATGGTACCTTGGCTCGCCCCTAACACCGATGCTAAAATCTACAGAAGGACCCTTTTTGTGGACCCCGTCTGCCATGTCTGCGTTCACCGCCCTCAAGGCGACCCTGGTACAGGGGTCGGTTCTGGCCATGCCCTACTTCAACCAACATTTCATTGTGGAGTGCAATGCCTCGGGCACCGGCGTGGGAGCGGTACTCATGTAAGGCGGCCGCCCCATCGCCTTCTACAACCGGTCATTCTCCAACACCGTTCGGAGCCGTTCGACTTACGAAAACGAGCTCATGGTGCTCTTCCTAGTGGTTCAACATTGGAGACCGTACCTCCTGGGCCTCTCCTTTATAGTCCGCACCGATCACCATAGCCTGCGGTATCTCCTCCAACAACAGATTACCATGCCGGCGCAACAGCTTTGGGTGGATAAGCTTCTTGGGTACGGTTTCTCTATTGAATTTCGCCCAGGAGATACCAACCGGGTGGAGGGTGCTCTCTCCCTACAAGTGCAATCCCCGGAACTCCGGGCCATCTCCCGCACGGTTGGGAGGACGTCACATCTATTGAACATGACGTGGAACAGGACCGCACCTTACTGTCATTCAAACGACCCTCATCGCCAACCCAGTGGGCCATCCCCCTTACTCTCAAGTGGGTGGCCGGCTATTTTATCGGAGCCGCTTAGTGCTGTCTACGGCCTCTCCTCTCATTCCAAGGCTCTTAGCCAAGTTTCATTCTACGCCACCCGGGGTCACGTCGGATCTTTCCACACTTACCAACGCCTGGCGGCTTCCCTATATTGGTTGCACATGTTCAAGCAAGTCAAAGCTCACATGGCCGCCTGCCTCCCATGCCATAAGCAAAGTACGAGACTATGTTTTTGGGCGGGTTACTCCAGCACCTGCCCATTCCGGATCGTATTTGGGAAGACATTGTTATGGATTTCATTACACGTCTTCCCTGTTCTAATGGGTTCGACTGCATCCTGGTGGTGGTGAACCGACTCTCCAAGTACGCGCACTTCCTTCCCCTCCGCCATCCGTACACGACCGCGGGAGTGGCCAACAGTTCATATCCGGAGTCGTGCTACTCCATGGTTTTCCGCGATCGATTGTGAGCGATCGTGATCCCCTCTTTCTGAGCAGTTTTTGGGCATCCTTGTTCTGCCTTCAGGGCACACACCTCCGCATGAGCTCCACCTATCATACGCAAACGGACGGCACATCTGAGGTGCTCAACCGTTGACTGGAGACTTACCTATGTTGTTTCATTGGTGAGAGACCGGATGCGTAGGCAAAGTGGTTGAGTTGGGTTGAATACTCGTACAACACCGCCTAACACCATATAGCAGGCACAACTCCATTCGAGTCTGTCACCTTTCAGGAGAGTGCCTCGTGCCTAGTATGGCAAATCATCTCCACGATCGGGACATCATCTTGGGCAGTCTTAAGCATCACCTTCACCGGGCCAAGGCCAAAATGGCATCTTTCTCCAACTGGAAGCGTCGGGATCTTTCCTTCCAAGTCAGCGAGAAGTTCTTCATCAAACTCCACCGTACAAGATGTAGGAATGAAAAGTCCGCAAGCTCCCTGGCTTCTCCTAAACCCTAGCCCCATTCTTCTCTCTCTTGTCGTTGGCCCTCCCCCTTTCCTGGATCTTCTCTCGCACGGTAATACAATGATAAAAAATGTGAAGGTTGAAACATATAGGCATAAAAAGTTGACAGACTTGGATGCTCGTTGCCTTGTTATGCGAAAATTTATGATGTCCACGTTGATCGATGAACCAAGAGTTGTACACCACTATATTGCATGACTCATTCTTTAAGTCAAAAATAATCTTTTCACATATTTGATATTTGTTATGAATCTATGGTAGATTTATTTCATGTAATGACTCGTAATTTGTTAAACATTTGCAGATATTATAGCCGAGAATGACTTGATGCATAGGCAAATAGAGTTGCTCTGAATACATATCAGGAAATTTCTTTGCAGAGGAATAAATGTTTAAAGAGATATTTCCATGATGTGGTGGAGAGGAATGTAGTCATCAATAAATTTTCTAGGTTCACGGGACTTAGTCAAACTTTTCATGAGCCAAATAGTTTATAGAGTAGAGCTTTCTTGTTGCCCAAAAATTGGTGGAGCTATTATGGAACTTCAGCGCCGAAGTTGCAAAAGATTGCTTTGAAGCTTTTTGGCTAACCTTCTTCATCCTCATATTGTAAGAGAAATTGGAGCACGTACCCTTTCATTCAATCATTGAGAACAAACCAAATTCATCCACTGTTGAAACCGAAAACTCGGTCTCTGTGGAGTTCACCCTTGGGGGTGATCGCACATTTACTTCTCCCCCACAAGCTAAACGGCTAAAGATGTAGAACAGGGAACAGACCCAAGGCTCCAGCACGGAGGTCTCACCACACACCCGGAAGATCTTAAAGTGATTCCCCTCCTTAGCCAAGTGCTGAAGTTAAGGATACCTCAGAAAGCATAAGAAGATCAGGGCACTAGTGAGCAAGAGTGGGGGAATAATAGCACTAGTAAGCCTGCCTTCTGAGGTACTCATTGGGTCTTATTTATAGTTTTCTGAAAACGGTCTGTCAATAACCAAATCCCGCTGTTTTGAAGGGCTATGTGCAGCCCAGGTCGGCCTGCCAACAGCGTAACTCCGGTGTTCTAAAAGGCTATGGGCAGGCCAGCGGGGGTGGAATGATAAAACTGTATTATTGGACTGGGTGAGTGGCTCCATGAGACCTCCACTCGCGTCGGGGCGGCGAGTGCGCGATGGAGCTGGCACTCGCCACCTATCTCTGGTCCCGGGCGAGTGTGGGCCCAGCCTGCCCCACTCGCCCTCTTCTTGATGGGTATTCCTGGGCGAGTGCGAGCCCTCCTTGCTTCACTCTCCCCTCAAATATCCCACCCAGCCTAGGCGAGTGCAGGAGGCTACCGAGCTCTCGCCCCTCTTGGTAGCTCGCCCGGGACTTGGACTGCTTGATCTGGTCGACCTGTCTCCTGTCGGTCCCACTCGCCGGATACGGGGTTGTACATCCACGAGTTCATAATTTAGTCTATGTGCGTAATAATCTAGGTCTACTATCAAGGAGAAATGATATCTACAATCAAGGGAGAAGTAGAATGTGGGATATTGGAGAAGGTGCATAGGCAAAGCTTTTTGATGGTGTCGGTATGCTTAGTATCGCTAACTTGCCCTTAGACAAACTGGAGATTGAAGATGTGTTGATCTCCAACCATGGAGAAGAAGAGAAGAAAAATGACTTAGAACTTCAAGTTATGCCGCATTTATTTGTGGACTTCAATGGCAAGTTATGATTTATACTTAATGTTTTATTTAGTTTTTAGGACTTTTTATTGCATATGAAGCTTATACATACATATATTTATTACATTTCTTATATTGTATCCCGTCATACCCGTATCCTTGATTTTTAAATTGTCACACCACCATACAAGATGTGTATCGTACACAGTATCCATACCCATACCGGTGCTTCCTAGATTATTAATATATGCTTTCTAATAGCAGATTACGTCAGGTAAGATTTGCCAACTTAGAACTAATTTTCCAAGCTACAATAATTAAAATGAGGGGGAAGGGGCACAAAGCAAAGTCAAGGTATAAGAAATTGAGTCAAATGAAACATAAATTAAAGAAAATATTCCATGTTATCATGGCCGTTTGCTTCATAATTAATGCCCTAAATAAGAAAAGAAAGTCATCATCGAATGTATAAACAAATTGGAGGACTTAGTAATGCTTTCTAAATATTTGAAGATCCCAAAAAATGCTTTAGGTTCAAATTGATTTTAAGGGTGGTCATATCACTGTTGACAAAGATAAAGGAAGATTCATTGCATGTATACCTGCTCTCAAAATTTTGAAAGCATATTTTAAATGTCATGAAAGTGGTCTTATACAAATGAATGTCCAAGAAAAAGAATTACATATTGATTCAGAGAACGAGAATGATAAGCAAATTAATGAAGAAGATAAAATATATAAGCTTATTATAAACAGTGGATGACTAATAATCATATTAATTAGAACATGAAACACAATTACAGGAACCTCCCCTCTATCTTTAAAAATGATTAAAATCTCCCCTCTAAGTTTACATTGCTAAGAGCATCGTTTTGTTAGCGCAACCCTCTATAAATTAGTTTGTTTGGCAAGAATGAACGGAAGAATTCAAATGTCCCAAACATTAAGATGTCGTTGGAATGTTAGGTGTGCTGCAATTCGAATGCATGCCCATTAAACTTTTACAAAATAAATGAAACTGATTTACTTGCAGAAAGCATGTGAATGCTTTAATCTCATCAAGTTTTACCCAAACCAAGATGCCACCTACTATCATTATATCATGTCCTTCAAGATTAGACTGGAACAAAAATGTAATGGCAGAAAAAGGTTTCCCACTTAGTGATGGAGATCGATGGACCTTATGGTCCACTCATGTGTACCCCAGCGGGAGGCATGGATTTAGTCCCCATCCGAACGATCCGAGTTCACGGATGTGTCCAGATGATAGTTTTGACATTTTATCATGTATTTGTTTCTATTTTCGTGTTTTTATTTAGTGTTGATCACAACCAAAATGAATGTGCATTACAAGTCATCCATATTGATTGTCTTGGTCCTCATGTTCTATTAATCTGTGTGTATGCTAGAGGTGATGGCATCAAAGCTTTGGTTCACTCTTTCCAAAGCAATCGGTGCTCCTTACGGTGTCGACAACTGCACCTTCCCCAATCCCATTGCCCTCAAGCCTCCTCTGAGCCCGACATCCACAGCCACCCTTTTCCTTTCCCACTCTCATCTCCCTAGCCACCTCCTCCTATTTCGTCGTCACCATCTGCATCTACTCCTCAGACTAGAGCTGTCACTCCCCCCTTTCCCAGACCCCAACTCCCAGTTACCCCTGTCCCAAGCCCCTACCATGATCCTCCTCCTGCAGGCCCCATCATCCCATATCGTTAGGGATTGTCTAGACAAGTACAATCCTTCCACCCTCCGCATTCCCTGTCGTCTTCTTCTACTCCGAACCGCGGCCACTATCGGACATGTGCCACCTCCAAGCCACACCTCCACAAAAGTGTGTAAGTTGTTACTTTGGTGTTCTTATTTTACTTTTATTGTATGAACGTACTATATTAGTACGGATGTGACAATATATGCATTTGCTTATTGATTTCATATTGATTTGCATATTGATTTCATATTGATTTCATATTGATTTGCAGAGTATATTTGCATTGGACCCCTTACTCTTTGCATACATGCACCATTCTAGGGCTAAATAGAAATTATTTCTCTGGCACTACTCCTAAAGTTTGCATTGTTAGTGGTCGCCTCCAAAGCCTACCCTACGTCACTTAGATTATATTTTTAGGTTGGGAGAACATCTAAATGTATTACTTGAAAAGGATATTATCACTATTATCATAGGGAAATGGTAAGATATTTTACCAGTATGCCATGTAAAAGAGAAGAACCCTCACTAACATTACAAAATAAAATTTGATACTTAAACTCATTATTAATTAATTCATGAGTAAATTATAGACTTACAGTGGATATACTGATTGAATCTGCACGTCAGCAGGGAAGAGCTTAAATTCTTCTGAGAAAATTTGAGCTTGCTTCTCCGCAATTGAATCTAGGAGTTGTACATCCTTTGATAGTTGTTCATCAACACTACAAGTAATATGTATGCACGGCAAAAGAAATTATTGGGATTACCTTGATATATTAACAAGGTTTCACAAATAGGTACAAATGAATTAATATATCACAAATCAAAATTAATTGCATCAGCTGTTTAGATTGAAAAGCCATGCCATTATAATCTTGGAAATTCCATAACCTCCACTCTGGATTGTCAGCATAGCAACTCGCCTCCACAAGGTCTACCACGAGATGGAGCAATTCGGCACGTTCTTCATAGCTTCCTCTTCCCTGGAAAGCATGATATCATTCATGAATCGTTAAAAAGCATCAAACAAACTTAAGGTTATAGAATCACATGTACCTCTTAGACTATATTTTCTAGCTAATTGAAAGGAAAATGGAGCAGAAGTTATTAGCACAATCATAAAGAATAAATACATCAATGCCAAAGTAAAGATCACAATATCAAGTTGGTGGTTTCCACGCTAGCAATTGAATAGGTTAGTGAATTAGATATAGAAAAAGCTGCATAGGCTTGGAAGAACAGCACACAAAAATTTAACAACAGCTTGGAAATAATAACTGTATAATTTCTTCCAACAATAACCAACATTTTCTTTGTCTTGTTAACGTAAGTGTGACCGATATTTTTGTTGACATTTTGGTAGGATATGTTTTACAAAACTGCAACATAATATGAATTCCGGAGAGACTAAGGCTCTGTTTGGGGGGACTTATTTTCACTGGTCAAGCGGTTACGGCTGCATGTACCGGACCTTAATTAAGCTCCGGTTCATGCGGTCGTAACCGCTTGACCGGTGAAAATAAGTCCCCCCAAACGGAGCCTAAGACTATGTTTTGGGATGGTTGTGGCGTTTGAGCCGTGTCAGTGATAAATTGTAGTAAAAACAGTGGTGATGACAACTATATTTTCCCAAATTCAACTTTCTAGGGTTTGGGTGTTGATAGGTATGTGACACGCTTACACTCCGCGTGGATGACCAGCCTCGGCTACTGGTGACTAGACGCGGACAGTCAGGAGTGTATATTAGTAGGCTATGAGGTGTTAATAGTTTTTTTGTAATTAGTAGTCTCCCCTCCTATACAGAGGGGTGTGATGTCCTAAGAGGTTATCCTAGAGACTAGGTAGGAGGCGGTGGAGTCTTAAGAGGTTATCTTGGAGTCTAGGTAAGAGGGATGTGGAGTCTTAAGAGGTTATCTTGGAGTTTAGACTAGAATCTCTCTTAGAGAGGGCTCTTATAAGGAAACATGCGTCAAGTGTTTGGTGCAAGTATGCCCCACGATTGTATCTGGCTTACATTCTATTGCAATCTGATTTGGTGCATGGAAGACGTTCCCTTCCACTAAAGCTTGACCACCCCTGCAAGATTGTGTTTGTGTTTTAAACCAAAATGTCGTTTTGAGAAAATTAGCATTTCTGACCGTATCTATCCAAACGATTAAATGTATTTTTCATAGTTCTTTTACAGCCATCACAACTCTCCTATTGCTCTCCCAAACGGGCCTAAACAATGTTTGATTAGTTAACTTCATGCCAGTAGAGCCTACTCAAGAGATTTGACAAGCCTCAACACCAAATGTAGTGAATCAATATTGTTATATTAACTTTTAGCAAGTAAAAAATGAGTTAAAATTAGCCTTTTCAGTTAAAATAATACTAGATATGAACTAGTTTGGCTACCTTTCACAGATCGTCGGAGTTACAAGATCCTTGAGGAATTTGGCACTAACCTGAATGACATCTGTATCAATCATTGGCGTAATTCCCAAAAAGTTAGCTATCTCCGCCAAATCTGCAAATATATGATGTTTGGTATTAAAAAGCTCCTGCAATACATTTTATACTGAATATATAGGTGTTTTCTGACTTCATGGCAACTTACATAAACTGAACATTATTCATATAATAATTACAAGATATGAAAAGAGCTTAGAATATATATAAGAATGGACCACTCCGAGTTAATTTGTCCGGAACCAAAATCAGAATATACCGGATAACAAATACGGATATTGGAACAAAAGAGAGCGGATTCATGTGAAATTTCATAAAAAGGAAACAAAAGGGAATAGTCAATGATCCATTCAACCAATTTACTAATACCCTCTATCACCATATATCCCATTGACTAACTCATGGTCTGAATTTGAAATAACATTATCCCGAAGTTATCACACTCTTACATACCCTAGTCCGGCAGTTAAACCACTTAATGGTCAGCCATCTATACTATAATAAAAAGAAAAACTTGAAATGATGTAATTGTCTAATGGCATAATGAAATACTAATTCAGTGAATTGTGACCAATTAGTGCAAGAAAATAACAACGGAGAGAACCGTTGTGATCTCCAAGTGCAATAGGATGACTGAGAAGGGGGCGTCGGCAATGGTGGCCAGAGGCTCTGACATTGCCTCTTCGGCGAAATTTGATGGGGACTATTGGGAAAGAGGGAGTATGCTAGACACAAGCGGAAAATATATGTAAAAGCTTTGTAAAGGCATCATTTGATCGAACTTGTCCACCTAAATAGCTCAAATTGTTCATCGTCTGGGACTCATTGGCACGACTATTCATTGTGCCGCTAGGTGAAAATTCCAACATGTGAATTCAATATTTGAAGTCTCTGTTACAGGTAAAGCATTTCATATGCCCTAACAAATTACAGACTAGTTTGATGAAATCTTTAGTGCTGGAAAATGAAAAGAGCTAGAAGAAGGAAACACTTATTACACTGGATGCGAGCCGTTTCGTCATCACGATCCATATTATCTCCTTGCCAGTTCTGTTGCGTGAAAGGCGATCTATCCCCCAAAAGCCTGTCATCAAGCTACATCCCAGAGTTATAGTTATCCTTTTATTATAGGGTTGCAAGGATAGATCCTAGAAATTGATGGAAGAAATCGAAGCAACCAATTTAAGAGCCAAGATATGAAGATTTTGACCTGAAGAAAAGCCATTCGAGGAGAGCGTATCTCTCGACGCCGGCGTAGAGGAGGGATTGCGATGGGGCGTTCGCTCGATGGTAACTGAGGATGGATAGCTTCTTCTGGATCTCCTCCATCTGCCTCGACGCCATTGCGAGCGTGCAAAGCTGCGCCGCTCTTCTTCCAGATGGCTACACTGCAGATTTGCGCCCGCCGGCGGGACGACGACACGCTCAGACTTAGAATCTGGTGAAGAGTTCGATTAGCCAAGATTTCACATCAGAAATGTGGAACACAAATATTAGGGAGGGAATTGATATTCGGTGTGACCGTTCATCTATTCGCACGCTAATTTTTTTTTCTGATTTTTTGAAAATTAAGTTAGGTATAAAGTCGTCAAAAAAAAAGTTAATCATGCAGTGAGTAAAACAAAAAGTTAAGCTTATGAAGAATTTTATAAGCAACTAGATACCAAAGATGGAGAACGTGACATATAAAATTGCTCGAACTAGAGAAAGAAAGACAAGAGATTTAAATCAAGTAAAATGCATAAAGGATGAGACAGATAGAGTTTTGACGATTAATGTTGATATTAAAGAGCGATGAAAAAAATATTTTTACTAAATCTATAATAAAATAAAAGACAATGAATTGAACTTGAAAGAATTAAGTAAATCAGAAAAATATAAGAACATAACATTTTATCGTAAAATTCAAGTATCATAAGTAAAAGATGCTCTAAATAAGATGAAAAATGGAAATGCGGTTGGGTCAGACAATATACACAACGAAGTATGGAAATGTCTATGAAATTAAGGAATTTTGTATTTTACATATTTTTTTCAATAAGATACTGAAGTCAAAAAGAATGTCAGACTAATAGAGAGAAAGTATCTTGATACCTTTGTATAAGAATAAAGGGAATACACAAAATTGAGTTAATTACAGTTGAATTAAATTGATGAGTCATACCATGAAACTATGAGAACGAGTAATAAAAAGAAGATTATGACGGGAGATTAACATCTCGGAGAATCAATTTGGATTCATGCCAGGGAGGTCGACCATGGAAGCTATACATCTTTTAAGGAGACTCATTGATAATTATCGAGAAAGAAAGCAAAATTTGCATATGTTGTTTATTGATCTTGAGAATGCTTATGATAGAGTTCCAAGAGAGATCTTATAGAGAGTCTTAGAAAAGAAAACTGTAAATATATCATATATTGACACAATCAAAGATATGTATATAAATTCAGTGACAAGGGAGAGGACATCTGGAGGATTAACACAGGAATTTCCTATCACTGTTGGCTTACATCAAGGTTCAGCTTTAAGCCCTTATCTCTTTACCCTTATCTTAGATGAGCTCACCAGACATATCCAACAAGTAATACCTTGGTGTTTATTGTTTGCAGATGATATTGTTTTGGTTGATGAGACGCACAAGGGTGTAAATGCAAAACTTGAATCTTTGCGAGAAACTTTAGAAAAGAATGGTTTTAGGTTAAGCGGGGCAAAGACGGAGTATATGGAGCTTAAATTTAGCAGTACAAGACGGACAGATGACTTTGTTATTAAGTTAGGTGATCAAGATATTCTTGGATCAATAGTTCAAAAAGACGGGAGTATTGATAAAGATGTGACACATAGAATCCAAGCGGGTTGGTAGAAGTGGAGGGGCGCATCTGGGATCTTATGTGATCGTAAAGTACTACTAAAACTTAAGGGCAAGTTTTATTATACTACAATTAGACCTGCGATGCTCTATGGTTCTGAGTGTTGGGCAGTGAATTATGTATATAAGCAAAAAATGGGAGTTGTGGAGATGAGAATGCTTAGGTGGATGTGTGGACATACGAGATTGGATAAAATTAGGAATGAAAGTATCAGAGATGAGACAAGAGTAGCACCAATTGTAGAGAAAATGTGAGAAGCTTGTCTAAGATGTTTTGGACACGTACAAAGGAGACCATTAGAGGCACCCGTTAGACGTTGTGAGAGTTTAGTCACTAGGCATGTTAAACGAGGGAGGGGTAGACCAATAAAGACTTGGAATGAAACTGTAAGAAAAGACATAATGTACTTAGGCATTAGTGAGATTATGACAAAAGATAGGGCACAATGGCGACAGAGGATCCATATAGCCGACCCCACTATAGTGGGATGAAAGCTTGAGTGTTTATTATTTGAATTTATGATTATGTTGTATTTCTGGAGGTGTGGCCTACTACCTCAAATCTCATGCCCTAGCCTTCGCTCTTCAGCCACGACTTCCCTTCGAGTTTTCGCAGGTCCCAAACGATCCCACTGGCATAGTGCCTATCGATTGTCGATCTCATCGGCTTAGTAGATTGCATCCACGAGTTCTTTGGAGGAAGACATGTAACACTCGATGATGTAGCACAAGTTACCGCTTACGCACAATTACCAAATGTTCGTGTGAGTGCGACATTTCATCAAACACGTGACGTGCAATCGGCGAGTTTCTACAACAAATTAACACCACTACACATGCAATACTCGACCATCAACGATGAGATAACGGGCACTATATTTCGACGCAGAGATTTCTCCGATTAACGAAAGGTCCCGAAGAAATTAATCTACCGAGTGCAACCCTTCTGACCAATTGGTTGGAGAGCGGCGATGAGCTTTTCTTGCTCCGACTCGTTCAACGATATCCAAACACACACCGAACCATTAACAACCACAAGAAATGAATAAAGAGACGAATCACACACAAAGTGGAGGTGAGAAAGGCGTTACCCAACCGGATGAGATCCGGAGAAGAAGATCGTGGCAAGCACCGGCCCAAGCGATCACGTCGTGGATGAACGGAGGAACGGCTAGTCAGAATCACGCCGGGGCTATACGTTCGGCCGGGGAAGGGAGCGAGCTCGCCGGCGGAGAGGCGGCTGATCGGTGTCGCGCCGACAGGGAGGAGTATTGGTAGCGTCGCACCACCAAGAGCGCTGGCTTCACGCCGGAGGAGTACGGCACCGCCGGTATCGCGCCGGGGTAGGCTCGCCGAGCAGCAGGGCGTCGCACCGTGCGGGATCGGGAAGAATCGGGAGCAGTAAAAAAACTATTTTCAATTTCATTAGGGTTCAACTAGAAGATGAGGAGTATTTATACTCCTCAACACTCTCATCCTAGCCACACATTCAAGCACCTAATCCTAGCCATCCAAAGTTCTAAGCCAAAAATAAAATACAAAAAAAAATAAACGGCAACCCGTGACCGCCTAACATTTTGGTCGATCGGGCTCGCGATAGCAACATAGAAATGCGATTAAATGTTTGCTAATAATAATAATAAACTAGATAAATAAACGAAACGGATCATGTCGTGATTGGACCTCCGCGTGTTGGGCCGAAGGTTGTAGAGGTGCGCCGCGTTGTCAAGCAGGGTCGGGTCGGTGCGCCGGTTGGCTAATTTCATTTCGGAACCCGCGGGTAACCGTTCGGGAATTGACTTAACCAGAATAAAATCTCCAGCATCAAAAACTCGAGCCCGTTTGTGCACATTCGCGTGGGAGCGGTATGCAATGCATGTAGTAGTTAATCGGTGGTGGATCTCGTGGTGCAACGCATGCAAGTGATGAGCAACGTCATTTGCAAATTGACTTGATTTATACGCAAGAGGTAATGAGATCAAGGCAAACGACACACGTGAATAGGAACCATACACGTCATTTGGAAAAATACTCGTGGACCGAATGGTGAAAATCGGAGGGGCGTGTTCGGAGAAGTTAAAAATAAGGGGAGCATCCAAATAAATTCCCAAATTTTTGTTCATAAAACAATTTAAAGATAAAGTCTGGGGTTCCACGTGTGCACTAGAATTAAGTGGATATGGGGATAAGTGAGGAAGTGAAAAATCCGGAAGAAGGTCGAGAGCGTGTTTGGTATGCTTATGGGAGGGTAATTCGGAGGGAGGGTGTAACGCCCCCGGACTTTCTGTGTTTTGTTTGATCATTAATTGGCGTTACGATGACGTGTTGTCAGCTTCTGCCATTGTTAAAGCGTGGTCTTAGCTCTTTAGGTTCCTCTAGTGATCCATTAGGAGCCTGTTTGCAAGATTCCCCAGCTAGCCGGAGTCTGTTTTGGTGACTCAGTTAGGACTCTTAGGGAATGCTTGTGTTTTGGCTTCGGGCAGTGTTGGCCCAAGTTTTGATCTCCGGATGTTGTTTTCGACTTCGCCGTGGTATTTGTAGCTGTGATGTTTAGCTACGATGCGAGTTTTGTCGAAATCCGAGATCATTTGCCTTCGCGTCGTTTCGACGTGCGTTTTGTTAGCCGGTAGTGGCTACCTTGTTGTTATGCAAGGCCTTGTGTGTCGAGCTTGGTAAGGCCGGTGCTTGTTTTAGGCTAAGCATGTTTAGCCACTTAAGTTGTGTATGTATATGTGTATGTGTACATTTTATGAGCCATGTGTGCTGTGTGAATATATATATATATATATATATATATATATATATATATATATATGTCTATATATAGGCATAAATAGATATACAATATATACATAGCTGGGCTCGGGTAGCAAGCTTCAGGCTTAGCTATTTTAGCTTAGTGTTGTGAATATATATATGTATGTATGCTATATAAATATATATATATTAAAGCTAGTGGCTGCTTTTTATAGATTTTGGTGTGCTGGGTAAGTGCAGCTAAGAGCTCGGGTTTGCTTTATGGATAAGCATCAGGTTTTAGTGGCTGAATATTCTAGCATAGTTTATAGTTTAGTGGGGGCTAATACTATTATTCTATTAGCTAGTGGGGGTATTTCCCAAGCCATTCCTTATCTCTTTCCCCAAAACCCGAGCAACAGCTTCCAGTGGAAGAGGCGGAGACGAAAGGATAGCTGCTGCTTGGTTTGGTGATTTCCGGCGATCTAGAACACGGTTTGCCCGAAAATTTGCGGATTTGAGCTGCTCTCGCCGAGATCTAGCTTTTTAGGTATGTTTATTAGCTTTTAGGGCTGTTTTTAGAGACCCTAGAAATTCGGGTTTTCTTCTTTTACCTCTTTAACAGCTCCAGCTCTCGGTTTTCTTTAGGAAGCTCGACTGTTAGTGCCAACCCTTGGATTTAAGTGCTCCAGCTAGAGGCAAGTGGCTCCCTGGCCCTTGCTTACTCAATTGAGATCAAGTTTGTTTAGTTCTTCCTTTTATTATTATTATTCCTAATCAATTAGCTAAATCAGCCACTTTGGACTGTTTTGAATTTTGTTTTTCTCTGTTCTGTCTTCGAGTGTCTCAGCTAGTAGCTAAGTTAACAGCTTGTGAAGGTTTTGGCCTAGGCTTAATGATGTATTAAGGCTAGATTAAGTTGCTGCTAGGTTGGGTAAGGTTTGCTGGTGTTGAGGAGAGCTGGGCGGGTTCAGGAATTAAGCTAAGTACTCAGGCGTTGAGTGAATGCCATTCACTCAACGTCATGTGTTGAGTTTGCGGCTAAGTCTGATGGCATTGAGTGAGGGTACCTCACTCAACGCTGTGACTGTTTTGGCGTCAAGTGAGGGTACCCCACTCAACGCCGTAGTTTTTTTTTGGCTAATGCTTTAGCCTTGGGATGCGTGTTTCTTTAGGGCTGTTAGAAAAGTTTTACCTTCCTAAGGGGGATGTTTAGGGTGTTCGGTTAGTTTTTGCATGCCGACTCGTGGGCTATGACTAGAGGGGGGTGTTGTTGTTTGGACTCTGAGGGGTGAATTGTGTGTGCTAAGCTGTGGCCACCACTAAGTTTGGACACTATGACCAACTTGTTGGGTGTGTGGACCCTGAAGCTGTCACCGGTTGTGTTTTCACCCTTGAGTATTTTTGGGGTCTGGTTGTTGGTGTTGGACACTGTGGCCACCCACTCCAGTCCCCCTTATTTTTTACACCCCGGTCATTTGCCCACAAACTTAGGACTGTTAGTTTCATATTGTCTACTTTTGGTTTTTTTCCTGCTTTTATGCTGATGCATTTCTTCTGCAGGTTGATTCTTTTCAGAGCAGGTAGATTTGTGCTCACACTTAGTGTGTTTTGCCTTTATTACTCTATAAGCAATGTTTCTTTCTTTTCCTGCTTCGGTAGTTTAGTACTTTGTTGCCGGGTTGGAAAACCCTTCTTTATTTAAGTAATCTGACACTCCTTTCTTTTGTTTATTTCCTTGCTGAGACATTTCTTTTCTTGAATGTCTCAGGTCCAGGTTGTAGCCGATTGAGCGACTGATTTTCCATTTGCTGGGTCTTGCTAGTAGCCCCCAGGGTAGCAGAGTTGCAGATCACTCCCTTGTGAGGTAGTCATCTGTCTTTTCTGTATGGACATGCACACTCACCAGTGGGTTCGTGTCGGGTTGTCGACGCCCACTGGTGGCTTCCTTGTTTTGCTAAGTATGAATTTAGAATGCTGTTTTTGCCCTCTTGGGGTTGTTTACTTGCTTCTGGGAATGTTTTATGCTAGGTTGCATGTTAGATATTTTAAAACCCTAAACTATTATATGTACCTCATGCATAACATATTTGCTAACTAAAGCATTATCTTCTTAAAGCGTAAAACCTCTTTTAATATATATATACTATACTCACCTTAGGTGTCGTGCATTCTATAAGTGATCTCTGGTGGACCCTTATACTCATTTAGGGTGTCAAGCTAACTGAATCAAAGTATTTTTCCGCTGTAAGCATATATATTTTCTCATCGTGGACTAGCTGATCAACTGTGTCGAGGGATACGACCTTCAAACAAACTGGTTTTCTATTAAATTAAAACTTGTGATTTATGACTTTGGTGTGTCGTCTGAGCGTCGGCAGTTATCCCCTGCTCGACGTGGCATCACAACGCGTATTTTCCCTTACTCTGATACTTCTTAACCTCGAGGAAAATGCGGGTCGTGACAGAGGGTCCGCAACCATGTCGCTTGGGGTGTCCGACGCCTCAACGAAACTATGTTCTTCATAGACGGTATCATCCACCACGGCGGAGGGGTCAATCAAAGTCACTAACTCCAGGCGAGTTGGACATTCGATCGCGGAGTGGACGGGGTCGTTGCAAGATGTAACATCGACCTTGGTACTCTTCCCTAAGGGTATTCGCTCACTCGTGGTGACGTTGGTTTCCGGGGCGGTGATAATAGTGGATTTTTTGTTGTCCATACAGGCATAGTGATCGCGAGAAGGGTGGGGTGTTCGGTGGTAGGAGGGGAGATATTGGTCGAGTGTATTGGGTCGAAGGTAAGCGGGGTCAAACTGAGTAGTGAGAATGGTACGCATTTGCGGCCATGTGTAGACAATACCACCTACACGACGTTCCTCATTTAACCAAAACAATTTGGCACGGCCTTCTAAGTTCGCGCGAGTGACAACAACCTTTTGGAGGTCGTCCAAGTGGTGCCTAGCAAAATAACACTCCATTTTCGCTAGTCAATCCCAAAAATATTTTGGGTGTCTGTGGCCGTCAAACGTAGGCGCATCTAGCCTAATGCGAGGAGTGTGGTGATGGGGGGTGGGTTTTGGAAACCATGAGAGAACGATTGGGTCAATGTGGTGAGTGGATGAGTGCCGTGTTTAATTGAGCGATTTTGGTGGTGAGATCGCGTTGGACAGCCGCTAGGTGAGCTTGTGTGACTTCCCTAGTATTATGAGTGTCGTCCATGTTATTGGACGTGGGTGAGTGCGAAAAATATACGTTTTCGGAATATGTGTGCATAAAGGGAGTTTGAAGACTAGAGGACCAGCAAAATTTAAGAAAAATTTACGCCGAAATCTGATACCAAATGATGTTGCACACTCCTCTCAATGTACTCGCGGGGTTCGGGTTCCCAAGACGATAACCGCAACAATTAACTCTATGTGCGTGCAAACATCAACACAACGAAATGAACTGGCAAGAGAGACACACTTGCCAAGACAAAGGTTCGATAGGCCTCTTTAGATCTCCCAAGGGCTATAAAATCAATGTTCGATCAAGCGAAAAGGATCTACCCGGTCCAGACGGCCAAAGAGATGCGGCAAAAATATAAATCCAAGAATTGCGCTATTAAACCAAACAACCCCTCGGATCGTACACGATTCCAACGCAAACACAAGAAAATTTGAAGGATAACCCTTAGCATGCACTCAATTGAACCGCCTACGAACACTCACCCTCATAAGCGAATACCAATGTTTCGCGGCGACCTCGCGGGCACAACGTTTGACCGAGGAGATTCTTCCGGGTGAGGAAAGGTCCCAACGAAAGTTTCAACCACGCGCGTTTCCTTTCCGATCAATTGAACGGGGACGCAGCATCGAGCGGGGCTAGCTCTGATTTTTTTTACGTTGTCCGATCGCACACAATAGCATTTACCACCACAAGAACAACACAAAAATAGATGAATCGCACAAGGGGGAAGTGGAGGAACGTTGTTACCCAACCGAGAGAGTTCTCGATAATGCACGGCTAGAATCCCCAAGAGAGCCGCGGGTTGGTGCCGAAGGAGGAACGGCCACGGTCGTCGCCGTGAAGAAGGAGCAGCTTGTCGGTCGCCACCGTCGCGACGCACGAAGGGGAGAGGGTTGGAGGCGTCTCACCACCGGTAGGAGAAGTGGCGTCGCACAACGATAGGGCCGGAATCACGCCGGAGGAGGCCGCCGGTGTCGCGCCGGAAGCGGAGTTCGCCGATCGGGAGGTGTGGTTCAACTCAAAGATGAGGAGCATTTATACTCCTCAACACTCTCATCCTAGCCACACATTCAAGCACCTAATCCTAGCCATCCAAAGTTCTAGGTCAAAAATAAAATACAGAAAAAATAAACGGCAACCCGTGATAGCCTAACATTTTGGTCGCGATAGCAACTTAGAAATGCGATTAAATGTTTGCTAATAATAATAATAAACTAGATAATTAAACAAAACTGATCATGTCGCGATTGAACCTCCGCGTGTTGGACCGAAGATTGTAGAGGTGCGCCGCGTTATCAAGCAGGGCCGGGTCGGCGCCATCACCCGGCATATATTCATCACATAATATGAGTCTAGTTGGCCCCCACAAGATCTCATTTATAGAAAAGAGATATCATCTAAACATGAACTTCAGAATATTCAACACTAAGCGAAAACTTACAAAATTTTATTAAGAGTATGATGTACATGAAAACTAATGTCCATACTATTACACTAAGGTTCAAGTAATAGTCATGGTCTTATGACTATTACATGTCATGAATAAATATATATATAAAAGTAAGTCTTAAGCGTGCAGGCCAATACATTAAATGTAAAATACAAAAAGTGTGCCATAAGACATTTCCAAGTTCATTTCCTTTTTTGACATCAAAGACGTTTTCATGGACGCACAAGGTCTTGCCGCCAAATACAAATAAATGAAAAATGAGGATCCGTTATAGCAGATCAAAAATTGCGTAAAGATCCACCTCTCCTCATGCGTCCTAGCAGATCACGTGGAGCACTAGCCCTTACAAATTAGCACATCGCAATATACGCACATAAACAAATCATTAAACAAGCTAGCAACATGGTGAAATGTCGCATATATACAAACATGTTTCTATGTTGAGCAGAAAATAAAATGCATGACTTACTACACAATCACAGGCTCTGAGTTACTGCATCAATAGCAAACCAGAGCACAATCCTTGCTCACATAGTGAACTTTTCATGTCCAACAAAGATCAAACCATTAGGTCTCATGTTGAACCATCCAATCTAGTCAATAATGCATGCTATTATTCTCTTGCTAGCTATGTAAATGACATGTCATATCCGCAAATCCTTTTCATGTTGAATCACAAAACTACAGGTGCGGCGTGCAAAGTACTCGTATATAATAATAAGCCTTTCAACAGGCCCCCATTCCTTATATTGTAAGTAGACGCTCTCAAGCTAGTCGTGCGCTACTCATCAAGCATCAGTGCTCTCATGACACCCGAATACTAGTGTACGCAACCCCCCCAAAATACACATGCACATTTGCCGACAGGACGTTCTGTCTAGACTCAATGCCTCGCTCAAAGTAAACGACATGCTAAAAGGGCACATGCTCATGTCGAACTACATGGTGCGGGTATAGTTCAACGCATGCCCATTCTCAATCACAGTGAAAATGACGACGTATAGATCGAAGGCTTGTTGCCTGCCGAACTACATGATATGTAGATGCGTCTCGACATGTGCTCATTTGATCTCTTTTCGTCAGTACGATGAATTATCACTACCATGATCTCTCCCATGTAAATGAGGTCATATCGAATTACATGGTGCACGCATGTGGTTCGGCTTGTGTCTGCTTTCAATCACAGTGGAAATGGTAGGTTATACCAACAGGTTATTTTTTTATCAAACCGCATGGTACGGGTGTGACACGTTATGTTCCCTCTTCTCATCAATCACAGTACAGACATGTCCTTAAGCAATTATGTTATTGGATAGTCAAAACGACCTTCCACAAGCTTATGATAGGTATATATTAATTTCATAAGGTCCTAACGACCATCAGGGCACTTATCCCTCGCTCACAAGGCCTTGCTCAGCACGGATTCTTTTACTCAACACGCGCTTCCCGCGTGCCCGCTCCGACAACAAGTTCGTTCCAATGCATGTCACCGCGTTCCCTCTGCACGACTGCACATGTTACCCGAATGTCCAGTCCACTTTCAAGATCGCTCCAGATAGCGATCCACGCCATGGCAATAGAGACAATTGTTGAGCAAGACGATCACAACCAAGACGATAGCAGCCGAGGCCAGAGCGGAAGAAGGCTCTCTGTTTGGCATGGTGGTGTGGACTGTGACAGTCATAAACATAGGGGGTTAAGTTGTCATTCGTTAATCCTATCTAAGAAACTTCATCCACTTTTATGTTCAAACGGATGATGTTTGTTATGTGATTTTTTACGAATGACGATTTAACCCATGCGTTCGTGATCGTCACCACCATGTCAAACTGAGCCTAAATTGTCATTCGTCAACGCTCACCTAAGAAACTTCATCAATTTTTATGTTCAAACGGATGATGTTAGACGATCATTAACGAATGACGGTTTAACCCATGCATTTACGACCACCACCACTACGCCAAACGGAGCGGAAGACGTGGCAAGGTGAGCTAGGTTTCCCGTTTTAGCCTTTTTAGGTCTTGGGAAAGAACAGTGCGTGAAATTAATAAAAGTTTTGCGCGTGAAGTTTTTTAAGATAATATAAGAAATTAAACTTTTCGGTTTTTTAGGATCTACCCGTAGAGAGATATTTAATGGGGGTGCACTTAATATCTTCCATTAAACTGAAATGATGGAGAAAGAAGTATAATTTGTTGGATTAAAACCTTATTTTAGAAAGAAGTATAATTTGTTGGATTAAAACCTAATTAAAAATATCTCCGAAAAAGTGCCGTGTTTTGCATCCAACGGTCCAGATTGATTGCCATCAGCCCTCCAAAGATAAGTATTAGTATTCATTTCAAACGGCCTAATTAACTAAGGCTCTGTTTGACAATCCCGGTGGGCGCCGTTTCGGCAGGAACGAGCAAGCTGTTTGGATGCGGTTTGCGAGATCTCTTTGAGAATGGCCAGCGTGAAAGGATGTCAGCTCGGTGTTTTGCCGCTGATGGGAAGAGCATCAATTGACCGTTTAGAACTGCCGTTTCCTTTCTCCTCACCGGCCTCCCGCCGGGCCGGGTTGTCAAAGATAATACTATACTCACCTAAAACATACCACAAAAATCACAAAAAGTGGCTCCACTCACAAAAGCACCCGACCTACTTATTTACCCAATTTTGCAAAACTAATTACAGGAATCAGGTGTTTTTGTGCTAAGTGGGGTTCACTTTTTGTGATTTTTTTAATATGTTTTAGATGAATATAATACGATCGGTTTGTCAAAGGAGCACTAAACAATCGCGTGCACAAAGAGACAAATTAACACCGTCACCATCTTCCATCTAACTCCTCAATGACGACGAGACGCCCCTCGCCTCCTAAATTCACAGCTGTATCTTAGAAGGCTTCCCGTCCAGCTGTACTACTACCTGGCCCACCATTTCCATCGTCAATCAAACTCCACTGGCCAGTTCTCTCTCTCTCTATATATATATATAAGTTTTTCTCTGAGATATGAAGGAAGAAAGGAGAAAAGGGCATGGGGGTTTCTGTTGGAGAGCGGAAGCGGTGGCTTTCTGGAATAATAATGGCGGTTTTGGTCAGCTTCGTTGCGGCTGTTCGGCCTCTGAGCCACGGGCTGACGCAGCCGCCGCCGGGCACGGAGAAGCTGACGGCGCTCTTCCCGCACGTTGCTTTTGACGACGAGTTCTCGGAGTTTTATGGTGGGGAGAATGTGCGGCGGGTGGACAACGGATCTGCTGTGAATCTCGTGCTCGATAAGCTTTCAGGTGCGCGTGCTCCATTTCACGCATTTATATTCACGCTCGATAATAAGGCTCGGACCACGTGGCAAAGTGGTGTTGGTGGTCGTGAATGCGGTGGTTAGGAACTGTCGTTCGTGAACGTTCGACCATATTTTGGTTTTGTTAGGGGGGACTTAGGCTCTGTTTGGGGGAACTTATTTTCACTGGTCAAGCGGTTACGACCGCATGAATCGGACCTTAATTATAATCTGATTCATGCGGTCGTAACCGCTTGACCGGTGAAAATAAGTTCCCCCAAACGAAGCCTTATTTTCACCCGTCAAGCGGTTACGACCGCATGAATCGGGCCTAAATTAATTAAGGTCCGGTTCATGCGATCGTAATCTCTTCACCGGTGAAAATATGTCCCCCCAAAAGGAGCCTTAGGCCCAATTTGACATGGTGGTGGCGGTCATGAACACGGGATTAAATTGTCATTTGTTAACTCCCACCTAAGGAACTACATCCACTTTATGATGTTGTTAGGTGATCCTTAACAAAAGACGTTTATGACCGCCGCCACGTGCCAAATGGAGCCTTAGGTTCTGTATGATGCGGCTTTTTTTGCTCTGATGAGTTTGGACAAAAACATCACTGGAATAGAATGCATATTTGACGAGACAATGATTATGATCGTGACCAAGAAAAGATAACTAGTTTTGATCATCGAAGTGGCTGAAGATACTTAGGTGAGGTCAGATATTTACGTACGACGGTTCAGAACCGGACACCCCATTCATGACCACCCTAATCATACCAAATGGAGCCTTAAATGGACTTCATTATTTTTTATGTTCAAAACTAGAATTATTTTATGACGATTAACTTCATGCCAAACATGCATTTTATGACGGTTACGTTTCTGCCTAAACTCATCTGAACAAAAAAGCTGCGTCAAACAGAGTCTAAAGCTTTGGATGGGACACTTGTGATGAAAGAAAAGTTGTCAGGAAAAATAAGTAATTAGATTAATTTGGGGTGCGTTTAGCAGGATGTTGGTCGTTGAGAATGCAATGATTACAAACCGGAATATGAGCTCTATCCATTAATTTTTATGTTCAAAAAAAAGTCTTAAATTAAGGTTTCTTTGGAGGGACTTATTTTCACTGGTCAAGAGGTTACGATCACATTAATCGGATTTCATTATGCTTTAATGGAGGGGATCCATTTCATGCTTTAATGGACAAGATAAGTCCAAATAATATCCAGTAGACAGGATTTTTTATAATAAAAAAAAATATAAAAGGCTATGAATGATTGGTCCCGTTGGATCAAAAAGCAATGCATCATGTCCATGAACTGAATCCCCTCCATTTCATCAGAAATAGAGAGGATCCTGATATCCCAAACGGAGCTTTCATTATGCTAATAAAAGAGTAGCTTGAGAATAAAAAAAAATCTACTTTTTTACTTTTTTTTTTTTTGGTAGTATAAGGGTTTACAGCTTTCTAAAGACCAAAAAAAAAAATCTTTTGACACATTTTTCACTGTTGGGACACCAAACATCGCAAAAGGGAGATGATTGTGAGAATAGAATTTTTACCGCCGCCATCATCAGCCCAAACAAGTCTAGAACTGTTTGGAAAGGCGGTCGTGAACATGGTATTTATTAATCGCCCTTCGTTAACGATCAACCTCAAAATATCGCGTGAAACGGCCGGAGCCTAAGTTATATCTTAAGAGTAGTTTTAGATGAAGGCTCCGTTTAGTGAAACTTATTTTCACCGGTCCAGCGTTACTACCGCATGAACCGGACTCTAAATGAAACGAACGGTGTTGATGCAGGGGCGTAGCTAGTATAGGCCCAGGGGAGCACGTGCCCCCCCTGATTTTTCACGGATTTCACCCAGCGCAGGATTTCGCCATTTTCATTTCCGTCATTCCGCGTTAACCTAGCCGCCGGCCCGCCGCTGCCCCCTATCTCGCATTCCCACGGCTGCTCCTTCACCCGTGACCACGGTACTCTTCTTCTTCTTCTGATTTCACCCGGCTCTGAGTTCTGGCCCTGCTCTGATTTCACCCGGCTCTGAGTTCTGGCCCTGCTCTGATTTCACCCGGCTCTTCTTCTTCTTCTTTTTCTTCTTTTTCTGATTACACCCGGTCTTCTTCTTCTTCCTCTTTTTCTTCTTTTTCTGTTTACACCCGGTCTTCTTCTTCTTCTTCTTTCTTCTTTTTTCTGTTTACACCCGGTCTTCTTCTTCTTCTTCGTTTTCGTCTTCTTTTTTTTTTTAGGATTTTATTTTCATTTCTCTATGAGAACAGAACAATTATACAGGTGAAATTTGCTGGATTTAAATCCACAAGTATGATTAATCCATACTCTGTGTGTTTTCAGTTTTCACTGCTCGAATTCTTTTATGTATATCAGTATATGTTAACAAATTTATACATCCACACTTTTGATTTTCTGCTTTCGGAAATCAACAATACATCTACACTTTTAATTCATGCTTCCCATTTGCCGACACTAGCTCTACACTTGTGTTTTCATGCATTGAAACTGCTTGATGAATTGTCCAAATGATATTTTGTTGGATTGAGTTAGTTTGTGCAATTCCTATTAGTTCTCTCCATTTTTAGAAACCTTTTTGTGTGAAATAATTATCACTTTGAAATATCATATTACTTTTAAAATTACTGTTTAAAGCAAATAATTTTTAATTATTATTATACATATTTGTATACTATTGTCATGAAATTGATTTTTGTCAGGGTGTGGCATCAGATCCAAGAGCATGTTCTACCATGGTTTCTTCAGCGCCGCGGTCAAGCTTCCTTCAGGCTTCACCGCAGGAGTTGTACTAGCTTTCTATGTCAGTTAGTTCTCACCCTCTCTCTCTCTAACTCTAATTTTAAATATTTCTGAAGAATAATATTTTCATTTATTACGTGCTTTGATAAATAATTAGCTGAAAATGCAACTAATAGATTCATCAAGCTAGCCCAGCACCTAATTAATATTTAATGATAACGGTGGTGAATAGGAGCGTGAATCAGTTAGTTCAGCTACACAACCGCCGACCAAGGGAATAATAATTGCGTACGGGCAGCACTTATTTCTCTGAGAGCGGGTGAAATTTAAGTCATTGATCTCACGTATCCAACATCGGTGATCTCGCCGAAATAAAAAAAGAAAAACAAAGGAAAATTGACAAATTTTGAAGCACAATTGGACGGCGAGATCGCTACCCACGCTCCTTCCTCAGGGAGCGAGTAGCGGACCCAAAAATTATTTAGGCCGAAGCAGCTTACCGCCGACCGTTATTGCTTGAAAGGCATGAGGCTCGAATTTTGGTGGAGATCCTCCTCTGCCACCTTGCAGATAGCATGGGTGGTGTGATTTAGAGGAGGATCCAGAAATTTTAATGGATGGTTAACAAAAGGCGAAGCTAGAAAATATTTATAAGATTTTAAATGTAAAAAAATATTGATAGATTTTGGACAAAATAAATATTTACAAAATAAATATTTATCTTCGTTAAGCAACAAAAAAAAGAAAGATGCATGTTACTTTAATATAATTAGGCTCCATTTGGTTCGGCGGTGGCGGGTCGATCCGGCGGGTGGAAACGGAGTACTGTTCGAACCGGAGGGGGGAGGTGGCTGTTCCAAACGGAGCTTTTTGGGGCTTTTCTCAAGGCGGGCGGGTGGAAACGGAGCAAACGCCGTCGGAGTTTCATTTGTTTACCCTCCTTCCGGCGGCGTTTGCCCAAAACGGAGCAGCGAAACGCCCAAACAAACAGAGCCTTAGGGTCTGTTTGGTTGGGCTGTTGCTGATGGAAAGCTGCTGATGAGAAGCTGCTGATGGAAAAAGTGCTGATTCTGAAAAACGGAGTTTTGTTAAAAAACTGTTTGGATGAAATGGAGTTTTGAAAACAGAGTTTTGAATAAGTTGTTTGGATTCAAAACGGAGTTTTGAGTTGAAATTTTTTTTTCAAAAAAAAAAAACTTTAGTCTAAATAAAAACATAACACAACAAATCCGAGTACACCCGCAATCTCGAGCTATGCTCTCGATTCATACAACTGATCCGCTATACTATCACGTAGCGCGATCATCTCCTCTACTCCACCTGCAGTGTCAGAGCAGGTTTCTTGTCGCCCTTGCGAGGCCACCCTAACTTCTTGCCCTTCCTGCTCGCACTCATTGAAATCTATATCGTTGCGGGAAGGGTGTCGGCGAATGAAATTATGTAATGCCATCGTGGCCATCACAATATCCCCCTGCTTCGCGAAGCTATAGCTCGGCATGTCCCGCAGTATGGCTCATTTCTTCTTCCAAACGCCGAACGATCGTTCTATCACGCTCCTTAGCGATGAGTGTGCATGATTGAACATCTCTCGACGTCCCTCTGCTCGACGGCCACCACGTGCAAAGTCTGGCAGATGATATCTGGTATCTTGATAAGGTTTCAAATATCCTCTCTGCAACGGATATCCAGAATCGACCAAGTAATACTTTCCTGTTAATTTGTTAAAAATTAATTAACCACCCAAATTAATTAAAGCGAGACATACAGTAAAGGATCAGTTAACATTACCTCGAGGTGGATGAGGAAATTTATATTGAGGATCATTTAACGCATAATTGAATATGCGGCTATCGTGTGCAGATCCCTCCCAACCCGCCATGACGAAAGTGAAGCACATGTTGAAATCGCAAGCAGCCATGACATTTTGTGTAGGATTGCCCCGTCTCCCAATATAGGGTACCTGCTGTCCAACTGCTATGCACGCGTCAACATGTGTCCCGTCTATAGCTCCAACACAATCTTTGAAGAAAGGCATATAGCGTCTGTCGTACATAATTTCTGGTGGTGTGCTTCCGAAAGACCTGTCTAATGGCTGGATAACTTCCTCCCCTAGCCGCAGCAAAGAACAAATACCCTGAGAGAAAAATCGGCTAGCAGTCTCTGTTGAATGTTGAAAGCGCTCTATTGTTTTCCTCATCGATTCATTGTGCGACAATATGTATAAGGTCAATGCTAGGACTTCTCTGGAAGCTGTCCTTCTTGTCCCCTGGAGTCCACACCTTGCCTCCAGGTAATGTAGTAGATCGAGAAATACGTCTTGACTCATCATGAAGGAGTCATGGAATCTCACAGTAGATCCTCGAAGTATCTCTCCAACCCACTTATCGCCTGTCTGCTTCGAAGTCATGCGTGGGACTCGACTCTTTAATGAAGTGGTGTGTGCAGCGGCCAAACATGCTGCTGCTACTATAGTCTGTTGAGCAATAACACATTTTCTTCTAGCTATTTCATACTGCTCCGTGGAATCGTCAGAGTCCTCGCTCGACATATTCTGGGATAACATCCAGATATCAATAAGCATTCAACCATGCAGATATCAATAATCAAATAAAACATCATATCAATAATCAACCATGCAGATATCAATAATCAAATAAAACATCATAATGTCCAGTCAAGTGCAGTAAGAAACATAATAACATCCAAAAAAATAACATAACAGTCTCAAAAAAAGAAGATAAATGCCTCAACTACACGCCACTGGTATAGCGACTACGAAGCCACTCAACATTCAGACCTTCTGGCAGGCACATGAAGGTCTCCCTGTGATTTTTGTCCATCAGATAAGTGATGGCAAAAAAGTGGAAGGCCTTATCTGACTGCACTTCATGGTAAGTTCCTAACTTCTCAAGCGCCTGTGCAATGGGGAACGAGGAATTGCTCTTCGGTGGCTCCTGCATGAATCGGCACATGGTCCTAGAAGACTCTGCCATATCCTCTAACACCGCTGTAATGTCTTTCTTCTGTCCTTTCCTCCTTCTGTGGCCAACCTCGGATGTTGCTGTGTTCTCAGGTACAGGAGGTACTCCAGTGACATCATCGTCTTCTTGTCCACCGTTTGACAATGCTCTATCCTCCGTAGACTCGGGGCCAACATTCCTCGAATGAGGGGTGCAAGCATGATGTCCAGTCGCTACAACAGAGCTGAACATCATGTTCATTTTCTCCTCCAATTCCGGCTGTATTCCGGAATAACGGAACTTCTTTGCCGCAGGAACAACCTGAAATATCAAAATCAATTATTTAAAACGGGTATATAAAAGATATTTAAGGGAAATAATTGAATTTAAACACACACAAATACCTTCAAGCGCTCGTCCCACCACTCATCCGAGGCATCTATCGTTTTCCTTGAAGTGTTCCAACCCAAGCCAGTCTCACCTCGTTTTAACTCCGTCCACAGTTTCCACTCCTTCTTCAGATGATCCCACTTATTTTTGAATTGCACTTTATCGTACTTCTTTCCAGTCGACTCTTCAAACTTTCTCATTATATTGGACCATCCCTCTTTACTGAAATGTGTTGTCGGACGATTCCCACGTTCTATCTCTCTTATGCATATATCACAAAAGAGTAGAACGTCGGAATTGTCCCACATTGCTGCCACCCCACCGTCTTTTGGTTTGCCCATCTTTTCAAGGCAATATATAAATATGAATTCAATATTCAAAATCAATAAATACACATATACATATACACACACACACAAACACACACATACACTCATAAACACACACATACACTCATAAACACACACATACACTCAAACACACACACTCATATACAAACTCACACACACACACACACACATATAAAATCACACACACAAGGCATTATCAAAAAATTTGAGAATTCTTGACATGGAAATCACAAACAAACACAAAATCCATACTCCCAAGACAAGAAAATATGAGAAACTTTTGCTAAATTCACAGGAATGCCAGAGAAATTTGGTATATTTTCCATCAGCAACCCTAATCAAATTTGGCAAAACCCCCCTCAAAAAGTGATTCAGACAAAAGAAGAAGAAGAAGAAAAAGCATGGCGCTTGATTTCAGAGAAAAAGCAACAGTTCTCACCGAGATGTGCAGAATCGGGAGGTAAGAGATATGCAGAATCGGGAGCGAACTGCGTCTGACTTTTCCAGAATCGGGAGGGAACTGCGCCTTCTTCCAGAATCGGGAGGGAACTTCGTCGGAACTGCGCCCGATTCGGGAGGAAATCGTCGAGGACGAAAAGTGGAGGGCTGCCGAAGATGTCGGGACGGAACTGCGCGAGAAGATGCCGCGGGGTCGGGGAAAGCTTCCGATGTGCGCCGGCCTTCTTCGTGGACACGAAGCAAAGGAGAATCGCCGGCCGTCGGTGGAGAGGGGCGGATCCTGTCGTCGATCGTGGAAGAAGTACTGCGCGGGACTCCGCTCGACTCCGCTCTAGGTTATCGGGAGGAGAAGCAGCGGCTGGACGTGAAAAATAACCCCGGCTGAGCGATATACATAATACGCGGCTGCACCCAAACAGAGTTTCTAAAACAAGCCGCGCCAAACGGCGCTTATTGCCAAAATTGCGGCGCGTCTGAACCGCTCCGCAGAGCATAAGCCGCGCCAAACGCCCCCTTAATCTATGATCATGGGCGGATCTAAGAGAGGCAGGTTGGCGCCCAGGTCCCTCAAGAATTTTGAAAAATAGTTAGCGGATTAGGATTTCTTTTGTCAAGGCAATAAATTTTGACTACTTATACGTCAAAAACGGTGGCCGGATGTGGGAGAAACGCCTCCGGTAAGACGATGATGTTAAAAAAAAAAATTGAGAAAGTTGATGTCTTATCCTTCTTCTTAAAATTTCTAGATCCGCAACTGACTATGATACACTCTTTATCAAATTTTTCATTATTTCTCACTCAATATATAAAGTCAGGTAATTTACAAGAAAATTCTAACTAAGAAAATTCTAACTACATCTTGTTACAAAGCCTCATTTTAACGAATTTGATAGTAAAATGTTACTTTATTAACTCGTAGTTATATATATAGTTTGTCAATTGGCATTTGGCAGGCGCTCTCATTTTATATATAATTGCGGCAGACACCACTGATAGATTCGCACGTGGGTGTAATTAAAAATTAAGATCTGGTGATAAAATAAAATAAAATAAAATAAAGTAAAATAAAATAGAGATTCAAGTTGTGTCGAGAAAATATATATAAATAAAGTAAAATAGAGATTCAAGATGTGTCCAGGAAATAAATAAATAATTACTGTTGGAAAAGTGAATAAGCCGCACTCAACCTCCCACTTCACAACTCAGCACTTCAAAACAAACACACTACAAAGATAATCGGCGAGACCATCAAGTCGCGCGGTTAGCCCCCCGGCGAGATCCCTCTACCCGGGCGAGCACCTTGCCGGCGAGAACAACTCCGGGCGAGATCAACTCCTCTCAGTTCGCGAGACCGAGTACACTCGGCGAGAGCACCACCGGCGAGACTGCTCCTCACTCGCAGCTAGACCTCCACCAGCGAGCACTCAACCCGAGCGACAACTACACCCGCCCCGGGCGATAAACACTTCCCGCCCAACACACCACCTGCAAGGCCACCACGCCAACGAGCTCCTTCTCGTGCGGCGAGAACAGCCTACTCGCTCGGCGAGTTCTCCAGCGGGCACCACAACACAAAACGCTCTAGCGTTACAGCGCTCCTCTCTCAAAACGAAAACCGGAAATTGGGAAGGGAATTTCACTATCTCATCAAACTTCAAATGAACTACAACATGTCTATTTATAGGCTAACCCAACAAATGAAAAAACGACACGTGGCGACACAATAAATGTCACCCCAACCACTATCTACTATATTGAATAAAAGCATGCTTTAATACTTCAAAGATATGTTGACCTGGTCAATGAAGTCAAAGTCCAACAATTACAAGACTTCGGCAGTTCGCTCAATCACGCGGATCCATGGAGTCATTCGTTCTAAAATCTTGCAGTTGGCCATTTGTTTAGCCGCAGACCCGCAGTGCGCTTGCATCTGCGCCTGCCACGGTCGTGAACATGCCGCGCCAAATGCGGCCTAAGCCGCATGTGGAATCAAACTTAGTGAGCACACTCAATGTGGAATGTACAAAGTTAATTGGGTTAAATACTTAGGCTCCGTTTAGGGGGACTTATTTTCACCGGTCAATTAAGTTGTCATGGGCGCATGAACCGGGACTTAATTAAGGTCCGATTCATACGATCATGACTGCTTGACCGATGAAAATAAGTCCCCTCAAACAGATCCTTATACGCCAGTATTAAAACCCTCTCATAACTTTAACATTTTAATTTTCTTGGTGAGAGATGCCCAAGTATTTATATATCAACATATTTTGTGCATCTTTGCATATATATAACCCGCATGTATCTAAACCAATAGTCGTAAATGGCGGATGATAGGCATTGTGCGTATTGACCCGTGCAATGTTGTAGTTAACGCATTAAGTATATATCCCTCCTAAGGAGTACGTCCTCCTTCATGACTCGTTTAGAAATAACCAATTCGTAGGGGGTGGTTGGAGTATTTTAGGAGGAACTATAACGAATCCGGGCATATTTGGAGTTATGAAGGCGTGCGCGGTAGTCGTAGGAGTGCATTTTATTTTCCGGCTCGTCTTCTTGGCATTTATCCTGCTTTGAGTTTATTGGGACCTAGAAATATTCTCTGAGGCCCCTACCACAAGCAATATGGAACTTAAACCTATCAAAACATGCATCAAATATTTAAAGAAGAAGAAGCATTGGCTATAAAAAAAAAGAGCGCTGCTATCCGCACGGCAGTTTTGGCTATTCGCACCACATTCTTTCCTAATTTTTCGTGCTTTTTGGAAATACGCCTTGTACATGCATTTTTAAGAAAAGTGTTCAACACGAAAGTTTTAGATCTCGACGACATCTACAACTTTCGTGTTGAACATTTTTCCTAAAAATGCATGTACAAAGCATACTTTGGAAATACGCTCAGATTTCGCGCATTTTGGAAATACGCCTTGTACATGCATTTTTAGGAAAACTGTTCAACACGAAAGTTGTAGATGTCGTCGAGATCTACAACTTTCGTGTTGAACACTTTTCCTAAAAATGCATGTATAAGACGTATTTTCAGAAGGCACGGAAAATTCGGAAAAAGTGCGGTGCGGATAGCAGCGCCCCTAAAAAAAACTCACCCACCACTCTCCTCATCTCCCACTGAATCAATAACATCTCTATATCTTTTCATGCATCAGATGTCAAACAACCAAGTATTTCCGAAGAACCACGACGAGATAGACTTCGAGCTGCTCGGCCACGAGAAGCAGAAAGAATGGGTGCTCCAGACCAACATCTACGCCGACGGGGTCGTCAGCACCGGCAGGGAGGAGAAGTTCTACTTGTGGTTCGATCCCGCCGAAGAATTCCACGAATACAGCATCCTCTGGAACGATCATCACATAATGTGAGTCCCCCCCCCCCATTTCTTCAATATATGTATATGTTCGTCCCGTAATAATTAACAAAGTGAACTACATTCTGCCAATGAAGATTTCTAGTCGACAACATCCCAATTAGAGAAGTCAACCACAGCGAAGCAATGAGGGCCTACCCGTCGAAGCCAATGTCCGTCCACTCCACCATATGGGATGGATCGGATTGGGCCACCCGTGGGGGCAAGAAGCCGATCAACTACGAGTACGCTCCATTCATGGCCACCCTTCGAGATTTCGAGTTGCGGGGGTGCGCGTCGAACGGAAGTGAACCCAGCCCGTCGTGCTACGGAGGAACCGGCAGCCACGAGGGTCTTCTCGATCCGGTGGATGGGAGGGAATTTGCGACGTTGTCGGAGGAGCAGCGGTCGGGTTTGGCGTGGGCGAGAAATGGGTTCATGTTCTATTCATATTGTGACGATGCAAAGAGGTTTACTGTGATGCCGCCTGAGTGCAGTGTGAGAGGATGAGATTGGGATGGGAGGCTGAATTGAGAACACAGAGGGGAGGATACATTTATTGATCACATTATTGTTTATGCATGCTTTAATTATATTTATAGAATATTATGATTTTATGTCTAATTTGTTTATTCTTGTGCCTATTAAGTCTCTGTTTGGCAAAACGAATGATGTTTGTTAGGCGATTTTTAACGAATGACGGTTTAACCCATGCGTTTATGACCACCACCACCGTGCCAAACGGAGTCTAATTGTAATGACCCAACTAACAATATCAAATTCAAGACCCGTAAAAGTAGTTGGACTCGATCCTGGGCTAATCCGACTCTGATCGTGTGTGTAAAATTATAAGTTGCACCACCTCTATCTTTTGAAATTACGAAAATTTCTTCTGTAACTGGGAAATTTTGCGCATACTTGTTATGAAATCTATATTTAGAGTGGAGTTTTTTGTAATTTCAAAATGCAGAGGGGGCAGTGGCTGATCCAGGTGGGGGCAAGGGAGGGCCCGGGTCCCGCCTTGAATTGTGAAATTAATGTATTATGTTTATAAATTATATAATATAATATAACTCCAAACAATTAAATCCTATCATATCTCCCTCCCGATCAGATTAGCGCAGCCCGACGGCCGACTGTCTTCTCGCAATCTCGCCCCTGTCTCTCTCTCTCTCTCGATCCCGACCACCAGCAGGCAGCAACCCGACGGCCGACTCCCACCGACCACCGTTCATTGGATTTCTACAATCGACCCACCTCGACCGGTCGACCCCCTGTCGTTGTCCCGACGGCCGACTCCCGAGTCCCGACCAGTACCACCAGCAGGCAGCAGCCCGAGCTCCAGTTGGCCACTTGGCCCCGACCCCTGACAGCCCTCCGCTCTCCGCAACTCCGCTTGAAGATCCGAAGAAAAAGGAGGGTGTGCCCTGGCCGTGTGCGCTCTCTGCCTCTCTAGTCTCTCCCTCCGGCTCCAACGACGTAAACAACGGGTTGGGTAACGAATTCTTTTACCTACTTTTGTGTGATTTTCTTCTATACGTAATAGTTTGGTGGAGAGAATTAGTTGTGGCTTTGAAAACATTTGGGTGAATCAACTCGCATTTCGTTCGGACCGTGTGGGTCTTTTTCGCTTGAGCGGACATTGACCTATAGTTCTTGTTCAATCTCTAAGGGCGTAGCGAACCTTTATTTTATTTGTTTTTTATGAACTGCCGGATCGATTGTGTCCGTCCCCCACAACGAGGGGTGCTAATTTTGACACTTCCGGTCTCAACAGCGACTACAGAACGGTCATTTTCTGTTATGAAGCTTATTAAAACAAGACTGCGCAACAAAATTGCGGATGAATTTCAGACAAATTGTATGACTCTCTACATAGAACGAGAAATAACAGAGAAGATCGAGAAAGATGTGATCATTGATGAATTCTATGAGTTGAAAAAACGTCGTGCACAACAAAAATAAGGTAAAATTCATATTGTAATTTTTCTTTTATTGTTAATGCTAAAATTTCAAATTAGAAATTTTTTTGCTTATTATATTTTGATTCATTATTTTTTTAAACCCCCCCCCCCCCCACTACTTCGAATCTTGGATCCGTCCCTACAGAGGGGTGCAACATGTCATTATGTTAAATTTTAGATGTGATTTGGGTAGAGCATAGATATATTCCTAGATATTTAAAATCTTATATTTGAATGATAATACTGAGGATGTAGCAACTTTTCTCAATCTGCATCATCAGATGGAGTAAATATTATTTTTCCTCCACTTGAAATTATTTATTTACTTTCCTTATATTTTTTTGACCTTATCACCATATTTATATTATTTTATCAATTTTATATACTTTATTTTTTCTTTTAGAGGGAGAGCCTTGGTGCATCAATTGAAGTGTTGTCGTGTGACCTTGAGGTCAAGGTTCCAGTCTCAAAAGCAGTCTCTTTCAAAAAAATACAGGGTAAAATATGTTGAAATTTCACGAGGGCACTATTACATAGTTTTTTTTATATTGTTTGGGCATTGGACAGTTCAAACAGCTGGTGTGGTGGTGTAAGGCTAAAATTCTACTAACATGTAATAGTGCCATAGTATGTCCCTAATTAAATAGATTTCCATATTTTTTTAAAAAAAAAACTATGGAATAATTAAAAGTCCCTAGAAATTTGTTAATTTTGATAAAAATGTGTACTATATTGTTCTAAAAAAGCACATTTCATGGGCTAAACTAAAACCAAAATACATCAGATTTTGTAAAGGCTGATTGACACAGACTACCCATATTGCCAACACTGCCTGTGAAACCATATCAATATTAATCTTAGATGGTTCTGTACAGTAGCTATGAAAAGTGAAACATGGCTCCTATTTTGCAGCAAGTGTCCCTTGGCCTCCGCTCGAATGTGTGAGCCTGACACTGAGTCTACTGACAGCCACCTCCGACGTGCCAATCACGCGCTGGGATGGCAATCAAAATGCAAGGACGGTGCCTGAGGTCTTGTTTGGAACAACGGTGAAAGGGCGGAGACAATTGCCAGCACGGTTATGAAAAAACCAGGCGGTCTTTGAGCAGAACCGGGCATAAATTCTAATTTCTCAACATTAATGCAGGTTGATCAAGGATTGGCAGTTCCGAACGGCCAGTCCTCGGATGTGAAATTTGGGCAAAAACAATATTATGAAAAATTTAAGCAAAGGAAAATCGTCACAATTGCATTTACTACAGAGGCTTGACGCCGCTAGCACGCAAATGCCACAGCTATCCCAACAATAGCCTTAATACCATGCAATATACTGCATGGGATTCCAGTTCAAGCAACAGAAGAGAAGCATTTATGGCCGCTTGATCTTCGAGAAAGTTCCAACTTCTGAGAAATATGTGCTTTGAGTTCCACTACCAAGAAGATTGCCATGGGATTGGGGGTTTGAGAGTTCAATGCCCTGCATGGCATGAAAAGAATAATATGTTATTTTGAATTTTGCTTTTCCATACATTTTGAACATAAAATTTGAGCCGACGACCCCGTGTATGAGGGCACGAGTCCGCTTAAGGTGACCCAGTCGAGTTGGGAGAAGGGATAAGCATTACTGCGGGTCAAACAGCAACCCGGTATTGAATAACATAGCAACTAAGTCTGCAATTATGACCGAAACTTGCTCGACAAATGCTCAATTTTTAATCAATGTGAAATCTAATTGATTAAATTTGAAGATGGCTCGCTCCAAATCGACCCTCCTTCTTCAAATACATATCTATACAATATTCACAAGTAAAAATCTAAATATTATATAGGGTACGGGCAGGCCGGTGCACAAGGCATCCCCGCAGAGGGAGGGTCTGGGGAAGGGTCCCACCACAAGAGTGAAATTCAGGCAAATCTTACCTTGCATTTTTTGCAAGAGGCTACTTTCAGGACTCGAATCCGTGACCTCAAGTCCACACAGAACCACCTCAACCGGTGTGTCAAGGCTCCCCTTCTAAAAATCTATATATAATATAATACGAGAAAATTTCTTTTTATTGAAACAATGTCCCTTCCTCATCCCCCCACCCCTCATAATACTTAATACTGCGTACGAAAATAAGATGAAATAGAATTCAGCATTCGCACGCCTGCGCCTGCTGAATTCAGCATTCACCGTTCGCCATCCCTTATTTTGTATTTGGCAAAACAAAAGATTTCAAGGGGGCAACGATGACAGGAGTACTGTAACTGTCGGGGTACGGAGGAAACTCATGCACGACTGCTTGTATGTAAATATATAGACACTTAAATTTATAATGATTCCTAATTTAAGAAACTAGACTCGTACCCACTCAAAAAATAGTGGAAAACATTTATTTTGGTCTAGACTCAAATTTGGGTGGAAAACATAACGGATTAACAGAGAAACAAGTGGGACGGTGGAGTAGATACAGTATGGGGGCGCACAACATTTCAGAGCAGCGACTCATACGTGTCTACTCCTGCAAGCCACATCAAGTCCAGATGCCCGTGGGCAAAACTGACAGGACCCAATTTCTATCTTTTTTTCTGCACTTCATTTTTCTACTAGTTTTGCTTGGTTTACGCCCGTCTTCTATAAAAGGGCACCCCTCTATCCTTGCTGGGGGTATGTTGTGATGAAAATAGACAGACCCAGAGTGAATACAGAGTATCTCTTCGGGAATTCCTCGTCTAAAGCCGTAGCAGCTCATTTGAGTGTCCCGCCTCGGTAGCCAACCGATAGCCTTCGCTATCAAAAGCATGGGATTCTACTGAAATTTTGTCCATTTTATGGGAATCCTAGGATTTTACAGTGCATTGTCCGGTCAAATATGGTGATAGTTGAAATCTACAGTTCTTAAATTTGAATGACTAAACCACATATATTCATATTGATTATGAAAAGGAAACCGGCAGGAAAGTTTCTCCAACAACTTTAGCAGGAGTCTTTCAGCGGTAGGTAAATAGACCAGAGAAACAACAGAAACAATTATGGTAATATCCAGGAGCGGAGCCCGATATTTAGTTTCAAAATAATATTAGAATTAAATTTCTAATTTAAATGTGGCTTAACCATCTGCAATTGCTAAACCAAAAAGGTCCCTAATGTGTCTTTCACCTCTCCAAATATTTAGGTAGAGTTCACTTCCATATGCACACTGCTTGAGTCTTGAACCTTTTCGCCTAATTGGAGAGCCTTCTTGTCAAATAGAATTAATAGATTTGATTTTTCTTTATTTTATAAAACCACAGTGAGTAGTGACTTGAACCCATGAGAAATTGAGAATATAGACCTACAACGGGAAAATTGTGTAGCAATTCTACACCTAATGTAAGTCATTGGCCCAGGCTGGATATTCAGGTTCTAATATCATCAAAGCAATCTAAGCTTAGCAGTGCATTCTCATGTCAATCAAAAAAGAAGTTTGCGTGTAAGAGGCCAAATACACTACACGACTACAAGACGGGGGCGTCTTGAGAATGTAGTCCCCCATTGGAAAACATATGTAGCATTATGTACTTAATATAAATCTTGTGTCGCTGCACCTATGTCCAATTGATTTGGGGTTTGGATGCATAGGCTTCACATGAACAAAATCTCAATGGTAGGTTTTAACTTGTTTAGACTACATCACATCTAATAAGCATATCGGAATCCAACATGAAATTAAATAGTGAGTTGAAAAAGAATGACTGTTAATTTCATTTTACTTTGCAAGTTTGCAATTACCATATTTGTTGCTTGCGAGTTCGACAAAATTAAATTTCAAGAAGGAAACTAATAAGTCGTGAAGTTGTATAAAATTAATTGCAGCCTAATATAACAGTTAACTTCAGAAGCGAAGAATATACTAACTTGTACAGGAGTGAATGCCAGACTAGAAGTCAACCCGGATGTAGCGCCACTGCTCCCAAAGTGTTTCTCCTTGAACCTTCAAGATATGAACAGTCAATGGCAGGTCAACTCATTGTCAATCATGATATAAATGGCTTATTGAAGATTATAAAAGCAAGCAGGAATTAAATGCCATAGAAATTACAAAAACCTCCCATATAAGTTTACATTTAATAACACGCGTGCACAAAAATGGAATTCTGTGCATGCGTGTTATGAAATGTAAGTTACAGTGGAGGTTTTTTTAATTTCAAAAGATAGAGAGGTGCAATCTATAATTGGGTAATCAATAGAAAGCTCAAATTATCTATATCACCATAATATTTAGAAAACATTTAAAAGGTACTAAAAGAATCACAATCAGGATGAAGTTCGCTTACTTTTTAGAGGATTTAGTAGCGAGTTTACTTTGCGCAACTGACACGCGCAACCTCCCACTTCCAGCCTGACCAAGCATGCCGTACCCCTCACCCAAGCCATCACCTAGCAATGAAATAGCAGAAGTGTGATCAAAAGATCAAAAAGGTTCATTCTGGGAAGGATAGCCAGCCCACAACAGAGAAAGCATTCAAAGGTATGATAGAGAGAATAGAAAGGAAGTAGGAAACTAGTACACAAGTACCATGAGAAATAAATTATTCAAGCAGAAAAATAAATAAAAGGATAATCTTCTAATTAATTTGTTATTCTGTTACAAATTTCTTTCACTAATGTTTTGTTTGGGGAGACACTTTAGAAAAGAAGGTGACGCAGGAGGAATCTATAGGTGGCGGAAAATTGGCGACCTAACCCTACTTGTTATGCAAAGCCCGACGACTTAATCACAAATTAGATAATAAATAAAATCATCTCATGCTAACAATTCAAAGCAAGACAGAATAATTCACTTAGACATTCCTCCGCGTGGAGGGCAAAAGCAAGAGCATGCGACAAATAAACCCAGCAAATCACAATAATAATCTAGCAACCCAACACAATACACGATATCCAAACTAATATAGTGATCCAATCCAATATAAAATGTTGAAAATAATAATCCAGTACAATGAAATCTCACCAAATAGTGGGCTGACCAAGACACTGGAGATTTCGGATCCGGATGCGTGGAATGGCGATCAGACGTGGAACCGGTGGCGTGGACATAATGGCGGTGGTTGTCCTCGACGGTGAATGGCGAAATCGGATTGGAAAAAGATAGACACGGACACGTAGGGGTAGATCCGGGCGAGGGGTGAATGGATTCGATGTTTGATGACAGATCCGGGCGATGGGATGAAGTATGTGTGATGGGGTCGGAGATTGGTGAATCAACTAGGTTGGGGTGTACGACCTGCAAGGCCTAAAGAAAGCCCGTTGGGTGCACTTGGGCGGGACCCCTGGTGCGCCTGGGCGGGACCCTTGGTACGCCGGGGTGGCAGGCAGGTGGATTCCTGTCTTGCATGAATCCATGTTGTCTCCATCCAACAAACCCCTTTTTATTCATAGATTCTGGTGGTTTCAACTCAGCAGGTCGCTCTCCGGTCATCATTTTCCACTGTCTCTTCTCGGTAGGAACTTCCATCGAAGTGCCTAACAGTTACCATTCAACGAACCCTACAATAGTGTACATTGTCAGTCTCACTCAGTAGGCCCTTGTCCTCAGTCCTTGAGCCATTGTTCCTATCCTCGGGCATACAAGCTCATCGCTACCAGTTATCGATCTTGATGCTCACTCTCTTTACAAGCGACAGTAACCCACAACAGTCGCCCCTTTCAACCCACCAAGGTGAAAGGACCATACATGATTTGTAGTAACGCATGACGCCTCGACATCAGAGAACTGTCTCAAAGAGATTTTCTAAATGAAAATAAAAGAATCAAATGATCCGGTTATCAGAGTCCCCTTCGAGCTTAAAACGAGCTTGAATTGAAGGAAAGGCGGAATGTTGTGGCCAGGGTCAAGACAACCAAATCGCAACAATTTATCTAACTAGCCTTTTATAATTTGTACATTGTTGTATTTTTATTATGTTTTGACACTTATGAGTGACAGTGCACGGGGCCCTCCGTGCCCTGCGCGACAGTATTTGCCCGCCTGCTCCCGGCGAGCTCCCCATTATATATAAAAAGTGAATAAAAAAATAATTTTAAAAATATAAAAAAAAATTAAAATATTTAAAAAATGAATGAAACACAAAAAATAAAGAGCATATAGGAGCATATACATTATATATATATATATATAGATACGAGTGACAGTGCATGGGGGGACTCCTGTGTCTCGCGCGCCAGTACCCCCGCTCCCGTGTCATGCGCGTCAATACCTGGCCAGCGGTGTCGGCCCCCGCGCAGCTATCTTGTAAATTTTTTTATTTTTTTAAAATTAAAAAATATTATAACTTTTTTATTATATAAATTTTTTATTTAATTATTCTTATATAATTCCTTTTTAAATTATTAAAATCTATTTGCTAGAAAAAAAATTTAAAAAACAAATTTAAAAATTAAAAATAAACCTTAAATGAGCGCGCAGTATTCACGTTTGCCGCCGCCGGCATGACCGGTGCCCACCGGCAGACTCGCCGGCCCCAGGCGAACCCGCGGGGGGTAGTCCGGCGGCGCTCCGGCAGGGCCACCGCCGATGGTGGCCCTGACCGTGATCCTCGAAAAAACCTAATGGTTGAGATCAATTTAGAGACCCGCTGTTACACCAAGGCACCTGATTGGCTGAGCATATTTTTTTGTATATACTATATAGTATAGATTACACAGTATATATGTATAAATTATAGGTAATTTAAATATTGATATTTTTTTATTTATAGGCACGTCGTTACACCAAGGCACTCATGAGATATCTGGCCTTGGTTTGAGTTTGAAACCCAACAATTAGTTTTTTTTTAGATTAAAATTTGGAGCCCTAGACCCGCCCAATTAGGTCAACTCCCACCCGGTACACCCGGTTTACCGGCCCACCCGCCCTGCGGGTTCTGTTCTTGATCGAACCGGCGGTCCGACCTGTTGAACCCGGCGGTCCGACCTGTTGAACCTGGCGGTCCAATCCAGTTTTTAAAATCATGCTTGTGCGCTCACCGTGTTACACCGTGCAATCGCAACGGCAGATGATAAATCTTTGTATATATAGTATAGATAATTAGTTCCTAAACAAACAATTATTAGAGCTACGACACAAATAAGAAATTAGATCTATTCTCCCCTATAAATTCTCTCTCCCTTTATCTTCTAGGGTTAGCAACTTTTCATCTTCTCTCAATCTCATCTCCTCCAACAGTTAGGATTCAGGATCCATGGATCGTAACAAGATAGCATAACAAGTCCAAAATAATTATGGAAAGAACATGTAAATTTAAAATCATTTTCATAAAAGCAGAGAGAACAATTCCTAATGCAAAATGGAGTTGCTTTAATACAATAACCCTAGAGAGAAGTTAAAGCAAGCAATCTGGTTGTAAAAAAAAATTGTGAGAATAAAAAAAAAACATAAACTATGAAATTTTTAATTGAACTAACCTAATGAACTCTCTTCTGGAATTCCAAATTGCATTCTGTTGGCAAGCTTCCTCATGTCGGTCACTGCATATCTACAAGATGCAAAGTAAAACGATCATGCCCACTTTTACGATGAACTACATATTTAAATGTATCAAATTGCTGCTTTACTAGCCTTTCTTTCATTTTTCTTAGTCGACGACCACCTCTCTTTTTCTTCGGTTCCGAGTCTGGAACGGGCAGAGGCTTCGGCTGCTTTGCAGGGGGTGGTTCTTGCCACTTTTCGATCTTTTTAGAAATCTCTTCTCGTAAGTTCCTCCCGTTCTTTCCAGTAGGATCTCCTCTTGTTGAATCCACTCTTGCCGCCAGGGTTGATTTTGACGCAAGAAGCCTGCAAGCACGGGTTCTCAGTGACGGAGGGGTGCTTTGGAAGATCTCTGCTTGTTCAAGATAACCAACGCGGAACTGCGAGGTTGCAGTTGAGAACCCAGCAAGATTCTTTCTCTTAGCCCCAAGAAGTTGTACATTACATGCCGGCATTTTCGCTAATGCAAATAAACCACCAGCAGTTCCCATAAGTTTAGCTGCAACAGCGCTTCCAACAATAGCAGAAAGGTTCGGCGCAATATATCCCATTCTACCCTCAACAAAATCCAGTACCTTTTTCTTTGCTAAATCAAGAGCAAGAGCTCGATCACATGCATCAATTGTTTTATTCAAGACATCATCTGGAAGACGCTTGCCGCTGGTGGTTGATGCTGTAACAGAAACTACCATGATAATGGCCGAGGGTAAAAGCCCTTCCAAATCTACAAGAGTCAAGTCCATTTCATTTCCAATCTTTTTAACGACTCGAGCATAATCAATTGGATGATGGACAAGCGATTCAAGTTCAGGGAACTTCGTCCTATATTTGTCACGAATGAAATTATGAATAATGATAATCTCATTTTCAATGTCCACTGATAAACCATTGCACTCTACAATAAGCTGATATTCAGGATCATCCTCTAAAACCATCCCTTTGCCAGAAATATCTGATCCTTCCTTGAGTGCTTTTTCAACTTTCTGTGATTGAGAAGAAAGCAGACAAGCATAACTTCAGAAAATACATAATGCTACATTTTCTAAGATTGAAAAGTAAACTGCCATGGAGTGGCTTAACTACATGTTGTGATTATTAACCAAGCTAGTAGATTAAACAAAAAATAATAATTACAGTAAAGAAATGGGTGAAACATGAAAAAACAGTGCCTGCGAGTGCACACTGCATCAGTGCATATTACATTTCTAAAAGATATGCAAGAAATTTTCCATGAAACTCTTTCCAAATGCAAAATGTATATAGCTATATATAAATGGATAGAAGGGAATGAAGACGAACTGAAACCAACATACTAAATCGTATAAAGAAATTTTAAAGGAGGGGAGAAACAAGTTCACTCTTATCTAGGTTGATTTTAAAATTGAACAAATTGATGACCCACTTTGGATGCAATAAATGTAAGGTGGTCAGGTGTATGTTGGAAATCCAGTTAATAAATTTCAAACTAAAAATTGGAAGTAAATGAAATTGCATGTGTTGTAAAGATGAATGCAATCTTACTTGCATAATATCATTATATCTTTGTGTTTTCTGCAATTTTGAAACACTATCAAGATCATCGTAATTTAGAGCTTCCAGGTCAACCATATCAGCATCTCCATCTTCTTCGATGTCACCAGTCTTGGCTTCATCTTCCTCCTAATTAAAGTGTGAGGGAGTGAGAGAGATCATGAAATGACCATCAAATATGAAAATAATATTGGAAGACGTCAAGGCTTAAGCACAAACAATCATAGAATTAGAAAATAACAAAAGTATATTATCATGTAAGAAATAAGAGCAAAGCCTTGTAAATGTATCTATCTACTCACAAGAATAGGAGCCTCATCATCAGATAGTTCTTCAAGATCAGCCAAGAAAGAATCAGCGAGATTGGCCTGAAGAGAATAAATGATAAGCAAATAATTCAAGCATTCAATCTTCAAATGCATCAAATAACATAGCCACGGCAATTTTGAATTGAAATGTTAGTGTTATTGAGAAAAATTTTTGAAGAGAAGATTGTTATACTCACACGAGGTGTATTGACATGTAGTGGGCATTTATCTATATAAGGAGTCCCTTAGAGAGTTATGTTTTATCGTCTGGAGTATTAGTTCTTGGGCTCTCTTGGAGAGTGGAGTGTTGAGGAGGAAAGCCTCTAGATGCTTGGCGGAAGTTATCTCCTGATTGTATCTTTATTTTTGTTTAATGCAAATTGTTGGAGTTCGCGAATTAAGTGTAGTTTGTACTTCAAGGTATGTATTTGTGTCTTAGGTGTGCGTTGTGTCTTTAATCCCATATTGGTGTCGATATTTGGTATGCCCTTATAATCCTTTATAAATTGAATTGTTTATTTCTTTTCTATTATTCAACATGGTATTAGAGCGAATGTGATCCACTTTCCCCACTTCCTCTCCTGTGAACCTAGGTCTTTTCTGCATGGTCAAGATGTTCACACAACACGCTCGTTTGCGTGCTCCTGTTCTCAACGACGAAGGAGTAACAACTTCTCTTGATCTTGTCTGCTGATCGACGAATATGAGGGTTTCCTCTGCTTCCAGTCGTTGGGCCCATTCTCGATGACATTGATCCCATCGTCGATCTTGTCGGACACTCCAGCATGTTGATTCCGTCGTGGGGACGTCTTCTGTAACACCCCAAAATTGTCGTAGGAGCGACGGGGGTCGATTTTGGCCAAAACAGGTTTTTGGTGCAGGTGACACGGGCCCCGACACGGGCGTGTCGGAGGCCGTGTCGGGCGTGTCGAGCTCGAAGCGTTGAGCTGGCCGTGTGGTCGACGATCGTTGAGAGGCTGAACACGGCCTGGGACACGGGCGTGTCCCAGGGCGTGTCAGTCCCTCAAAGCCCATACTCAACGATCGTTGAGTGAGGTGTACACGGGCCGTGACACGGGCGTGTCAAATTTGACACGGGCGTGTCTAATGCCGTGTCACCAGGCCGTGTACCCCTCTGACTGCAAAGCGTTGATTTATTTCACACGGGGGGCGTGACACGGGTCCCGACACGGGCGTGTCGCAGGCGACACGGGCGTGTCAGAGGCCGTGTCACATGCCGTGTGCTGGTTTTCAATTGGGGTCGAGACGGCGAATGAGCTACACGGCCAGGCACACGGCCGTGTGCCAACCCGTGTTCGGCCCAGATTTTATGATTTTGGATTTAATCCGGGTCGTTCATTTCCTTGGCTTTGGATCCGACGGTGGGGGGCTGCTCCTGGGTGGTTATGGCCGGGAAATAGGGTTTAGAAACCCATTTTTCTTTGGCCCATCTCTCTCTAAAAGTTAGAGAGAAGGGAGAGCAAGTTTGGTGGAGGAGTCCAAGATCCGGCCGCCGGAAGAGCTTCGGAGCTCCGAATCGCGATCCGAGTCCAGATCCGCGGAGGTGACGTCGTTGCGGTGCTTTTCAACCGCATAGTTTTCGATGGCGCCGCGGAAGAATGCAAGGGTAACGATTTCTCATCCTTGGGCATGTGAAGCCCTCTTTTCCTTTGCATAGGAAGCCCGCTCTCGCGAGTGAGCGAAGAGTTGGAGCGTTCCTTGGGGTAGATATGTGAAGTCCCCCTTGTGTAGAGTCCGTATGCGAGAACGGACGTAGGCATTGTGTGTGAAGCCTATCCGGACTTGTAGAGCCGGATCGGTGATGTTGCATTGCATTTGAACCGGGCAAGGATCCGGATGTTTGGGGGTTTTCGGGTTTTCTACGTGGTAGATTGCATCAGGGAGCCTTGGAGATTAACTCCAAGGTGCACCCGGAAAACTGGGCAAAAGCGGGCTTTGCCAACACGGTAGCCGGGGGCCAACGTGAACATAACTGGGTTATGTGAATATTGTGGTGGAAACGGGACTCGGTGAGTCTTGGCCTGCGCATATGGCTTAAATTGTCGTTGCGGTGTGAGCACGGGTCAGGCGGAACCGTACCCGGTCTATGTCGTTCGGTAGGACCGTTGGCATGGATGAGGGTCTTCGGCGGTCTATGGCTTAAATTGCCGTGACCAAGGCCAGGAAGGCAAAATGCTCATATGGATGACCGTCCAAGAGGCGGTGGTGGATCGGGAACGTCTATGGCTTGAATTGACGTGACGTTGGCCGGTTCGCCGAGAATGTGCCCTGAGTGCACGGGGTGTGTGGCCGTGCGAGCCTACGCCTGTGGTGAAGTGCAAATACTTTATATAAATGTCTATGCTAATAAAGTGCAGGGAAAGAGCATCGCCGCCCCGAGTGTGGGGGCGGGATCGTTATAATTTGGTCAGCATTGCTGACCGTTGCTATTGTTTGCCACCGGGCGGTGGTTTGTTGCTTGCAGGTGCTGCGGAGCCGAGCGGGAAATAGCGGGCTAAAGCCCTTGTTGCTGTGCCGGCCCTCGAAGGCCTAATTTGTTATGTTTTTCCCGTTCATTCATGTATGGCCGGCCTGCGAGCCGATGTCTGAAAACACTATTTGGTTAAGTGAACAATGTAAGGCCTTAAGGCCAGTTCTCTTTTGTGTATGTACTCATTCCTGGGTTGTAGTGGACAATCATGCTTTGTGGCAGGGTTCTTATCTTTTTGCAACTTAATTAAATTTGCTTCCGCTAGGTGTTGTGTAGGACGCTCTGATTGGTTGTATGGTTTCAACGCGTAACCAACCGGTCTGTCCGTAGTATATGGCGTCGGGCCCCGGCCGGACCTACTGCTATATGCTATGCGACGGATAGGGGTGTTACATCTTCATCCATCGTCGCTTCTATCGACGATCTCGCCTGGAGACCGTCAAAAAGCGTCTTTCGGCCCGTTTAATGCGGCTCCTCTTAATCAAGAGATCTCGTCGCTTCGTGATGCCTCTGATCCAGTAACGCCCTCTTGAGTGAACGTTCCCATCGTCGATTTCATGAGCAGATCCTGTCGAAGATCCCTTCTAAGTGCTCTTGTTGTACGCGTTTTTTCTATTCGAGCACATCGACGAGCCGATATGTACCTCTCGTCATAAATTTCATCGCAGTGGCGCCTTCTCTAGATTTTATCGTTGTGGTTGCTTTCTCTGTTGTCGCCTTGTCGGAAGGATTGACGATATGTCGTATTTTCGCTCGATCTGCTCGCCACATGCGCAGAAGATGTTCTCAGCGAGCCCGCCCGTCCTATCGGCAATATCGTTCCTCTTACGTCTCTCTCTGATATTCTAGTCGTCGATACCACTACCATTCCAGTCAAGGTTCATTTTCGATTGTTGCTAATTTGCTTCCCTTTGCTGTTGGTGTTCTCGTTGATGTTCACACCGACTACTCCAGATCTCGTCGACTTCAGATGTTGCCCCGCAGGTTTCTATCAATTCCAGTTGTTGCAGCCCCTTCTGGGGTGCTAATCTCTCTTCAATGATGAAGCTTTGTGATAGTTTTAGTCATTTTTATGTGTCTTTAATTTTGATTGTTGTTTGTAATTGCTTGGTATACCTATAAGCACGCATGTTCCACGTGAGGGGAGTGTTTGAGACGAAGTCAACCCGGGTGGTATTTCCCGACTTTCGCCTTAGTTCCACACGGTCCTCCAGGCTTATCTTTTATATTGTTTGAGTCTCCCCATTTTTTTCATTGATTGGCATGTATTGTGGTACGATCGTTGTACGTTGAACTAATTTTAACGGGTTGTGTTGTGTGGGACCGTGTTGTGTGCAGCTGTCGTGTAGGGTCGTCTTTTGTGCGGACTATCCCTTGTTGCATGTTTGATGATTAGCCTCACATCTTATGTTACCTTCCACATGTTGTGTATGTAGATGATGTTGGTTGACCTGATTCCAGCGAGTCCACGTCGTGTGTGGGACCTGCATCGTATGGGGTCTGTGTTGTGTGTGGTTATGTCCCCAATTTAGAATTTTCCATGACGGCTTGTCTGAGGTTTTGTCCCACATTGCCTACCTCATCTAACTTTATATGATGTTTTCAAGCTGAAAGTTTCCCCTCCACCTTGAGGGGCAGTGTTGGAGTTTACGCATTAAGTGTAGTTTATACTTTAGGTTATGTATTAGTGTCTTAGATACGTGCCTTTAGTCCCATGTTGGTCATCGATGTTTAGTACGCCCCCATTTAATTCTCTATATATCCCCTATAAGGAATGAATAAATTGAATAGTCTATTTCTTTTCTATTATTCAACAAAAATCATTATTCGTGTCATTCATCCTTCATACAACTATGACGTATCAATTGGTCTGATCTGCGGCTATATTAGGGTTTTGACAGAACCCTAATTTGAATTTACTCCCTCTGCATCCGGCTTTTCCTCCCGATCACCGACAATCGCCGCACAACTATTCCGCTCATGTATCCTCCTCATGCACGACGTCACTCATCCTCGTTGACGATCCCAGCTAATCGCTGACTCTAGAGACCGCGCTCGACGCCGCCTGCTGACGATGCCCTTGATTGTTGATGGAGCCGACCCCAGCGACACTCTCCTTGCCATCAACCTTTACTGTTGTCGACCCTAAAGCACGACGTTTCTCCTGCGTCTGAGACTTCGCACAACTTCCATCGACTTTCATCTATTCCAGTGATTAATTCCAGCTTCGATCAACTTCACAGTGATCAAACCCTCTTCCAGAGCACGATTCCAATGCGCTTTTGGTTCTCGACACCTCCAGCCAACTCTTCTTCCTCTCTAGCAGTGTTCGAGAATACCCAAACGGCCCGCCAACACTCCTGCAGCCTTACAGGGGCCATGCATCACCCTCGCAGCCGTCTTGGCTTCTGGAAGCCTTCTTGCCGCTCCGACAGCCTTCCTGCAGCTTTTGGAACATTTTGGCAGTCCTTCTACAACTTCTGCAGCAATCTAGCGGCGCCTACAGCATTCCGGTATCCCTCATGAGCTTCCTTCCTCTTTCTGGAAGCCCTCCCCCTTTACCACCAAGGCACTCCTTCAAGACTCAGTAAATACTCGATGCGATCAAATTGACACTGCTCTAGATAATCTCCTCGCCATGGCGCTTGAGATTCATCATCAGCTTCTTCTGCATGCCCCCTTACAGCCCCAGCCCGCCTCTCTGCTTCTCGACGAGCCTCATCCTCCCTCTATCCCACCGCCACCCCTCAGTGGGTCTTTGACCATTGGAACTGCCGCCACGTCCTCCTTTTCAGACACCCTTTCGTTCTCCCGCTGCCGACCGCGAAACGCACCCCAATAATTCCCCCCTCTTATCCTTCGATTTCCACCAGTTGTCATCTCATCTGCTCGCCTTCTGGCATATCCATGACAGAGAGCTTTTCACATGTCGTCGCATGTTTTTTTGCTCCTCGTTGTTTCTTGGAGATCCCCTTCCTCCTGTCAGCTCCCCTATCTCCCGACTCCTCGCTTTCCATATCTCTCGAGTCCACGGTTATCTCACTCTCACATCTGGTCACTCTCCCACTTCGACCAGACTTCCCATCGGGTTTCCTTCTTAATCATAACCACTTACTCATCGACTGAGGCCCTGGCCTAACTGGCATGCACCTCACTCGACCTTGGGGATGAGATATTTTACTGGCATAAGTGCATAACATTGTTTCACCTCTCGGACTGTTTCATGCCAAGTTCTCTGCCCATTTTGATCACTTGTACTACAACTCTGCAACAACTAGCCCGCCATGACGTCTATACACTTCTGACGTTTCACCTAGTCCGCCCACCAAAGGAGCTGCCCGAGTCTCGCCGATGCGCCCATGGGACCCTTATCGACTCGAGCTTGAGTACAAAAGCGCTTTTCAGGGAGGGTGTATAGATATGCACACAAGGAGTATTTTGTCATGTAGTTGGTCTCCATCTATATAAGGATCCCTTTAGGGAGTTATAATTTATTTTGGAGTATTATTCATCGAGCTCTCTTGGAGAGTTGGGTGTCGAGGAGGGCCCAGTCTCCGGATGCTTGGCGGGAGTTATCTCCTGATTGTATCATTATTTTCGTTTAATGCAAATCATTATTCGTGTCTTTCATTCTTGATATGACTACGACATAACAGATTGTTATAAATATTGTTTTAAAATGTCAATCATTTGATAAAAAGGAGCTTTTTCTTTTCTTTTTCATTTTCTATTTTACATGAACAAACAATAAGTTTCATCCTTTCAAATGTTGATTTTTTTTTCACCAACGGTTTAAAGGGATTACAAAAACTACAATTTAAAAGTGGCATATTAAGTACTAACAATAAGGTCACTGGATTTAAAAGAGAAGAATACAGTTTATCTGTAAATCATGAATATAAGTATCCAAGATTTGCTTCATTAAAGTTAAAATGCTGCTGTCATTAACAACATTCACAAGCTAAACTAAGCCAATGAAAATTCTTCACATACTCATCCACTAGGTTCCACTTCGATGGAAACCCAAATTATAGAAAATACTCCCTACACATAAGAACTAAAAGAATTACCAAATCAATTAGGATTTAAAAGTGGGTATATTAAAAACTAACAGCAAGCTCAGTAAGGGCTTAATTGGGAGGGTGGTGGTGGCTGGACATAAGAGCGGTTAGAGATAATGATGAAACATCATTTCTAAACATACCCCCTCCCCACGGCTGGAACTGGGCATAAAATGACATTTTTTTAGATCTGTGGTTCCAAACGGAGGTTACCGAAGCTGGAAAAAATAAAGCGTTTGTGTTTTTTTTCAAAACTACAGCAGAGAAAAAAATGCTCAAATAAAAGGAGCTAAGTTTAAAAGGTAGGAATACAGTTCATCATTTCAGATATCATGAATTGAAGTAAAAAAGATTGGGTTCATTTAGTTCAAAATGTTGCTACTGTTGACAACATTCAGAAGTTATACTGAGCCAAGTTGCATTCCACAATAAAATAAATTATAAACTAGTTTACAAAGAAAAGAAAAAAGTGCAGTTTGAGAACATGGATGTTTACTAATAAAATAAACTTCACACCAGGTTGATAACTAATCATAAGAGAATTGAAAGTGCTATGATGGCATAACGGCATGGTGAATATTCGTTGAGAAGTCCATAGATCAATATCAGCTTAATATAATAAATGCAATTGATTCTTCAGACGAGAATAGATGTGCTGACCATTATTTGCTTATTCAGAAGTCAAAACCAACCTTAGATTAAAATAACATCTGCAAAACAAAAGAAACGGATGCTTAGAAAGTAATAACCCAACATTCAACATAGAACTACAACATTATCAGAAGATAAAGCATATCTCATAATCACGGATTCTCAAATAAAAGCACCACTGTACTTGAAATCAGCATAAATCCCAAACTACATCACCTTTGCTGTAGAATTATTACAAACTGGATAGGAGTTGCCGGTTCAACCAATTCAAAGTAATTGTTATTTTGTGTTACTGTCCGCTTTACTATTACACCCTCCTACCTTTATGATAAATAGGTTAGGTCTTTGATGCGGAATACGGTACGACAAACACCGTCAGCGTCGAAGCCCGCGCCGAACTAGGGATTGCATGGCTCGAGAAGTTCGACCCGCTTTGGATGCCGCGAACCGTCTAAATAATGAGGCGGCGCTATTTATTTTTGCCTCTTTTGTTGTATTTGCTTATGTAAGACTTTTATGTGTGCTATTAGCATGTGTGTGCTAATAGTTGTTCTCTCCTTCCCCATAGTATAAGAGGGAGGAGAGTGTATTTTGATGGGCAGTTTTTGGTATTGTGTTAAGAAGCTGTTGCCCTAGCCGCCTCCCTCTTCTCCGTGCAAGACCTGCCGGTCCGGAAGGATCCCGCCCCCTCGTCGTTTCTTCCGCCCGTGAGGCGCGATTCCGGCCGGAAGGCTCCTCCGCTCCCTCCCCGGAGGTATTTCCTACATCAGTCTTCCTATTTTCAATTCAATGAACAATTTCTATCTTCCATCATTCATGGTGTCAAAGACGACAAAATGCCCTGCACAGTGTGAGACCACACAGTGCATGACTCTCATTCCAGTCAGCATGTCGCTAGTGTTGTGGATATCGGCCGACATGTCCAACATGTCGGCCGACATGAAGGTTTGGGAGGTAAAACGACACAAAACGTCAAAACCGTTTTAAAATTGGGTTGTGGCATTTTGAAAATTACGGGCTGATATGTCGGTTTTAACTGACATACCGGGCCCAAAAAACGGAAATATCGGCCATTTTTTAATTAAATTTTTGTATTTATTATTTTATTTAACAGTAACACCCGTTGTTTTAACTCCCCCGACCCCGTTGTTTTCATTTCACCCCGTCGCTCTTGCCCTATCTCTCCCCGTCGATCCTGCCCTAGCTCTCCCTCGCGCGTTGTCGGCACTCTATCTTTATGGTTCTTTCTTCTCTCTGCTCATTGGTGCTCTCTGGTTCTATGGTGCTCTCTAGCTCGTTGGTGCTCTCCCTCTCTCGCGCACTGTCGACACTTTAGCTCTCTAGTTCTTTCTTCTCCCTGCTCGCTGGTGCTCTCTGGTTCTCTGGTGCTCTCTAGCTCGTTGGTGCTCTCCCTCTCTCGCGTGTTGTCGGCATTTCATCTCTCTGGTTCTTTCTTCTCCCTACTCGTCGGTGCTCTCTGGTTCTCCGGTTCTCTGGTGCTTGCTGGTGCTCTCCCTCTCTCACGCGCTGTCGACACTTTATCTCACTGGTTCTTTCTTCTCCCTGCTCGTTGGTGCTCTATAGTTCTCTGGTTCTCTGGTGCTCGCCCTCTCTAACTCGCTAGTTCTCTGGTTCTTTCTTCGCTCTGCTCGCTGGTGCTCTTTAACTCTCTAGTTCTCTCCCTCTCTAGCTCACTAGTGTTTTCGATCTCGGCACTCTCTCGACTGGTGCATTCTTCTCCCTACCTCCCCCTCTCATTCTGTCGCTCTGCATTTTGGTTTTTTTGTGTTGGTTGTTGTGCTAGCTGCTGCTATGGTATCTTGTTGTCTTGCGCCCTACTGCCTCATTGGCCATCTGCCCTACTGTCTTGCTCCCTGTTGTCTTATTTGTCGGTTGAAGCACGGTGGCTGCCTTGTGGGTTGTTGCAATCAATGACCCGTTTAGTTGTTGGTGGCTGTCTTGTTGCCTTATTAGTTCAGCAAGGCATGGCGGTTGTCTTGTGGCTGACTTGTTGGTTGTAGCATGGTGGCTGACATGTTGTCTTATTTGTTTTATTAGTTGCTGCCTTATTTTCATTTGACACGTTTATTAATCAACAAATGATTTGAAATACCCCTATTAATAGTTATTTATCCAACTTCACTTTGCAATCAACGATGCATATATATCCAATCACATTTTTAGTTGTCTTGCTGTTTTGTGTCTTTTGATAAATAAAATGAAAGATGCTTTGAAAGTTTGAATGATACATTTTATTGGACACTTTTGAAAGTTTGAATGATAGTTATAACTTTGTTTATTAGTATACTACTGAGGATGTAAAATGTTGTCGGATAAACAAAATATTGCATGAATAATATAAAAGATATCTGAAGATCTAACGATCTAATGACGTTATGGGGCTTTTTTGATGTTGATTCTTTTTAGCTAGTAATTTTTCCCGTGATGTAGTCATGTAAAATATTTTTTCATGTCATCTAACTAATATTAATTTAATTTCTTGCCCTATTAGAATGGCTTCTTCTGTTGGATCAAGTGAGGTTCCCGTATCACTGCTACCAACCGGTAGAGATCCGTTCTAGGCATTTGGTGAGAAGTTGGTTGCAAACGACACCAACCGAATCAAATGCAACTACTGCAAGCAGACAGTGAATGGTAAAATTACATGTTTCAAGCATCACTTGGCTGGGTGGAAGGGTAATGTTAAGTCATGTCCGCAGGTTCCCACCGACGTTAAGGCTAAGGCGGATTTGACCCTAAACTCAAATTTAGAGAGTAAGAGAGTTAGAAGTGTTAAGTTTCAAGCAATCTTGAATGAGGTGGTTGTTGGAGGAGTCCACGATGATCAAGAAGAGGACATTAGCATACGTAGGAGCACAGGTTCCAAAGAGTCCAATGGACCAATTTGTTCATTCATCTTTAAAGTATTGTATGTTAAATGTTACATAGCTTTTAATATTTAAAAGTTTAAAAGTTTGTAGAATAGGCAGTACTGTGACATGTCTAAAAAATAACATTTAATTACATATATAATTAATTAAATATTAAAATCCAATATATGAAATATCCCCGATATATACAAAACTGACATGAAAACCCAAACTGATGTGTCTCCGACATCCGACATCTACAACATTGTGTGTCGCTCATCACTTGTCTATTCTAGCTCGATCACATTGCATATTCCCAACCACAACTCCGCGCTCTCTCCTGGCAGCAACCCTAGCCATTTTGCTCATTCTCGTCGCTCATTTTCGCACAATTCTTGCCCTAGCATCACTCACATGAGCTACAACCCGATTCCACCACTTGATCTCATTGATCGTTCTCTTCCTACAACAATTGTAGATGCCCTTCCTCATCCCAGTAGTTCCCTCTCAAGTCAGCAGGCACTCTATTTTTCACGGTAAACATCTCTGGTTTAGTAGCTTCTCCTATGGTGCCAACGCCGGAAATTGCATATGGCTTTTTAGATGCTCTTTCTGGTGGCCAATTTTAAGTCCAACCTTTTTTTCTTCTAAGAATGTCTTGATTTTGACTCTGATACTTGGAATTTTGGTTTGCTTCCATCAATTTCGGTTCTTGAAATATTGGTTTGCTTATCTTCTCCTTTTGGTGTTGAGAACCAGGTCTGAGGTTGTTACATCTGAAGATGCATCCACTCCCGCAAGATATACACGAGATCATATAAGAGCTTGAATGACACTAATTACTTCCACTGATCTCGAGTTGTTACGTGACCCATCAAAGTTGGAAGTTATTTGGTTATATATAAACAACACAATTCAGGACACAAACTAATGGTACTTGGGGAAAATGGGATTCTTAAAATTCCCTTGTCATGAAATGGTTGACTAACCCATGCACCAGATGATTGCTAGGAATTATGTATTCGTGGAGACCGCAATGGAGATTTGGAAACGTGTGGGGTCTAATGAGCCCCTCAAAGGGAACGACGCTTGGATGTAGACTACGATAGAAGATAGCTCCTTTAAGGCAAGAAGATCACCCTCTTATTTATTATTTAGAATTCACTCAACTCTATCAAGAGTATGACCACATTAATCCTCTCACACTTTGACGATAATTTCAGGATAAGGGGAAATTCTAATCAGATTTTCAAGTTTCTCCAATGACCTGAGTTATATGGTGTGGTGCAACAAGATTATGATCATCGATGTTTAGATCTTTGGAGTCAGTTCATAAAGGATCAACATATTTAACTACAACGTACTTTTGGAAGTCATCGAGCAATACACCTTTTAATTTAATTTATTAAAGCAATGTTTTTTCAGCGATGTACCTTTTGATTCACCATGATTACGCATTACAATAGTGGTTTGGCATAATCTATTCTCTTTCATTTCCAATTGACCTATATTTTTGTAATATATGTGTAATTGTAAGTAATCTTAACTCGGGAGCTCAAAATCATACATTTAGGTTAATCACACATTGATCTTATGATAATAAATCAAAAATAAACGCCAAAAGAAAACAAAAAGGTAACTGAAGTTCTAAACGGGAAACTAAGGGCAACAAGCAACAAATAACATTAAGGGTGCGTTTGTTTATTAGGTATTGATTGACAAGTTTTAAAAGGGAAACTAAGGGCAACATGCAACAAATAACATCACGGGTGTGTTTGGTAGGTAGGTATTGATTGACAAGAATTGGTTTTGAACGAAAACCTACGGTGCAAATGTTTTGGAATTGGGTCAAAACCAATGTTTGTATTCGTTTGCAAAAAGATTTTCAGTCACAGGAATTGATATGTCAATAGTTCTGTTCGGTTGCAGAATGGAATTCAGAGACAGAAATTCAGAGAACATTAAGAAAAGAATCTAATAAAATAATACATTACTTCTACTCGATGCAGAATATAGTCCTGAATATATTAATTTTCACAAAGTACAAATTTGAATTAGTAGATAGGACATAACTCATGCTTGTAATAGGTGAATAATCCACAAAGTGCAAATTTGAATGCACGGCTTCATGAGCTCTGACAGTTGCAACTATTGGAATAGGTGAATAATCCACAAAGTGCAAATTACGAAGTTTCAAAAGGTTGTCACCTGCTACAAATGTATAGGCTACCACATCTCTCTTTCTCATGATGTCTATTCTTCTTTTCTTATGAAACTCGATAATAGTATCCATTATTAACACACACATAGCACACACAAATACACAACAAAAACACACAACATACAACACACAACATACACACATGCATATACACAAACACAAACATAACATACAACATACACAGCCACGTACATATACACACACAATCAACGTACTCAACCACGTACATATACACACACACAAACACAACATACAACATACAAAACCATGTACATATACACACACACACAAACACACAACAAACACACACAACATACACACATACACAACCACATACATATACACACGCAACCAATCCACACACACACACACACAAACACACAGCATACATACAACATACACACAACATACACACAACATACACACAACATACACACAACATACACACAACATACACACACAACCATAAATACACATACATACACACCCACCCACACACACACACACACATCTACACATACAAATCCCCAATCTATGCAATCATACACACATCTACATATAGAAACTCCAAAAAAACATATTTAAACCTTTCAATGCTATCATTATAAATGCTAATACATTTAATAAAATGATAAAAATCCTTTCATCAAACAATTTGTAGGGACCAAAAAAAAATTATACCTAACCGGAGAAAGGAAGTGGGCCAATTAGGAGTAAGAATTGCTTGTAGATGTTGGAGGAAGATGCTCCAAGCTGTGGTTGCCGTAGAGGAGGAAGAAAAGGTTGTTTGGCTCGCCTAGGTCTCTGGTTCAGCCGACGAGAACTCCTACAGCAAAAACTGGTTCAGCCGACGGGAAAACCTAGCGACGAGAAGATCCAAAAGACCGACCAGATACTGTTGCGGGATAGAACACCTACCGGAGAGGGAGAGGAAGCTTGCCGGAGCGAGGGAGAGGATCGCGCGCCAGTTGCGAAAGCTCGGTTCGCGTTCTCCCTGAAACGGAAGAGGTTTGGTTTTCTAAGGAATTCCAATTCGGGCCTCTAAGGTAGACTTTGGTTGGGCTTTTTGTCTAAGGGGCGGGTGCATTATGAGCCCGCAATTATGAGCATAAGAGTCGTTTGGCGGGGCTGTTTTTCGTATCCGACGTTTTTAAATTTCCGCTAATATACGTAACCTTCCATCCGCGGTTTTATTTTGCGTCCAGCCGCAACCTAGGCCCGATATCCCTCCCGATCGCCATCCATCTTCCCTGTCGCCGTCTTCGCAAGCAACGACCAACAAATCGGCGGTCACCGTCCCCGTCTTCGCAAGCAGCGAACAAATCGGCATCCATCTTCCCCGTCGCCGTCTTCGCAAGCAACGACCAAATCGGAAGCCATTGTCCCCGTCTTCGCAAGCAGCGAACAAATCGGTATGTCCCGATCCTTCTCTTTTTTACTCTCCCGATCTTCTTCGATCTACCCATCTCCTTCCATCTCCCCATCCTTCTTCGATCTACCCATCTCCTTCCACCTCCTGATGTTCTTCCAGGAAAGATAAAACTCTGTTTCTGCAACCCCGGTTGGAATCCATCTCCCGAAGCTTTTTCTTCTTCCTCCCTAGAGGTGTCCAAAAAAACCGGGCTCACCGGCCCGGCCCGGTGAAAAGCCCGGTAGGCCCGGTCCCGGGCCAAGCCCGACTCGGGCCCAGGCCGGGCCATGGGGCCCTTCCGGGCCCCAGTCTAAGGCCACTGCCCGGCCCGGTGCCCGGCCCGGGCAAAGCCCGGTCACCGGGCTTAGCCCGGGCTAGCTAGAACCAACGGCTCTAAGAGCCGTTGGTTGCCAGCCCGGCAGCCCAGCAACCAACGGCTCTAAGAGCCGTTGGCTGCTGTTGGCAGCAGCCACTTGGGCTGTTATTTGCAGCCCAAGTGGCTGTTATTTTTTTTTTTTAAAAAAAAAATTAAATTTAAAAAAAAAAACTATAAACCCCCCCCCTCCCCCCTCATTTCTTCCTTTCACCCTCCCACTCTCTCTCTCTCTCATCTCTATTTCTATTTTCTCGCGAACATGTCGTCAACGCAGGCGTCGTCTTCCTCATCCGTCGCTCACGAAGTGGTGGAGCACAAGCGTACGGCGGCAGTTTGGGAATATTTCGACTTAGTACAAGTCGGCGCGGAGCAAAAGGCGAGGTGCAAACAGTGCTCGAAATTACTTTCGACCGCTGGCAACTCGACACTCGCAAAACACGTTAAGTCTTGTGCAGCCAAACAAGCTCCTCCCGAGTCGACCCAGGCGCAATTATCGACATCCGGACAAATCTGGGTACGATCAAGGACGGCAGCGAGAGCTGTAGGTGAAGAACATCATCAGGCGCGGGTTGTCGTTCAACCACTACGACAACGAAGAAGAGACCGAGTACATCCGCCAAGGGCTACAACCCAAATATCACCAAGTAAGTCGATCTTCTATTAGACGCGACGCGCTTAAATTTTACTTAGAGGCAAAACAAACTTTAATAAATTTTTTTGAAAAATTTGAGGGTCGAGTGAGTTTAACGAGCGACGTTTGGACAAGTAGTATAAAATTAGGATTATCATATATGTCTATAACGTGTCACTGGGTCGATCTCGTTTCCTGGGATCTAAATAAACGAATAATTTGTTTTGAAAGTTTCGAAGTCCCGCACACCGGTGAGGCGATTTATCAAATAATTTCAAAATGTGTGCGCGAATTTAAAATAAAAGAAAAAATTATGAGTATTTCTTTCGATAACGCCACAAATAATACCACCTCAATTGAGTGGTTAAAACGTGATTTGAAACCTATGTTAAACGGCGCCTTTTTTCATACTCGTTGCGCGTGTCACGTTTTAAATTTAGTAGTACAGGATAGTTTGTCCTATATGGAACCATACATTAATAAAATACGTTTAATGTTACAATTTATTTATAGTTATAAACAATGACGTCAAGATTTTAAAAAATTCGTAACCGGTCAAGGTCACAAATTTTTGAAACCTCTATTTGACATGTCAATTAGATGGAACTCTACATATATAATGTTAAAACGAGCGATTCGCCAAAAAACACTATTAATGGAATTTTATACTTTGTTAGGTCAACATGAATTAACCGAGTCCGATTGGACAATTTTAGAAAATTACATGGATTTGTTAGAAGTTTTTTATACTGCGACAAATAGTTTATCGGACGTATATTATCCTACTAGCCCGCTAGTTATTGAAAATATTGTTAATATTTCACAAAAATTAAATTATTTTAAACAACACGCCGGATGGATCGAATTAATAAAAATAATAGAAATAAAATTTTTAAAATATTATAGAGAAATCTCAGTTATGTTTTCATCCGCCGCCGTTTTGAATTCTCTTTTCGGCGTAGACGGCGTAGAAAATTTTATTGAAGAAATAAATAACAATATAGGTGTAGATCTAAATGATTCAGATTTAGATAATCTGAGTCTTTTAAATTTTAACAATATTTTTACTCAATGTTATAATTATTACGATAATTTATATGGGTCGCGGCCCCGAGAAGATGTGTCGCAACCCAAAACATCTAGTAGTTTTAAAAATAAAATGTTAGAGTTAGCCTCTAGGAAAAAAGCGCGCACAACATCTAGTAGTTTAAATGAATTAGGGTTGTACACAAAAACACAATTTCGCGATTTTATGTCTACGGACGAATTAGAAAATTTCGATATTTTAAAATGGTGGAAATGTAAAGTAAATACCTATCCTATTATGGCCTATATGGCCCGAGATTTACTAACGATCCAAGCTAGCACGGTAGCTTCGGAGTCTGCTTTTTCTCTTAGTGGCAGAGTTTTAAACGAGCGGAGAAGTCGGCTAAGCGAAGAATCGCTCAAGATCTGCATATGCTACAAGGACCACCTGGACGCGATGAAGAGAAAGCAGCATATTTCAGCGATCGAGGATAGCTCGTCGGACATAGAAGACGAGATGGACGCGATCAATTTAAACTAGGGTCACTAAGCAACTTTTTGTATTTTTTTGATTTGTAATTTTCTAATTTTTAATAATTTAGAATATTTGTCATTTGACATTTGTAATTTTTAAAAATTTAGAATTTCCTAATTTTTGTATATTTACAGTGTAAATTTTACACATTCCTAAATTTGTATAATTTCATTACATTAATTATTAATAAATTTTTTTTTCAATATTAGGTTGTTCAGCTGTTGTGTTTTTTTTTTATTTTTTATGGTAATTTGTAATTGTATAATTTCTTTTTTAATTTTTATATAAAATTAATTATTATATAAAATTTTTTTAAAAAAAATAATAATAACCGGGCCCGGCCTAAGCCCTGGCCCGGCCCGGGCCCGGTTCGGAAAAGCCCGGGCCCTGCAGGCCCGGGCCAAGCCCCGGCCCGCCGGGCTTTATGTGCACCTCTAAATCCTCCCTCATCGCCGGCTTGCATTTACCCAAATCACTTTGCTGATTTGTTTCTGTTTTTCCAGGTACATTGTTGATTTACACCTAATTGTAAACAGCGGGCACACCGGATCTTCTTCTTCAGTTTTCAGAAACAGCGGAATTGAAATTGGAATTGGGAATTGAAATCAGTAATAAACGCATTCAGAAAAGAATTAGAATAATACTTTGGGTTTCTTCACTTGGATGTGGGATCTAGGAAGAAGCTTCGGCGACTTCAATTTCCGGTTCCAGAAGCGAGATTCGGCGGCGGAGAGCAGAGAAGTCGGGAGAGAAGAAAAATGGAACTACGACGATAATGAAACTAGAGGAAATAGAAACCCCGTCTTAGCGTTGGCGGCGGCCGAGTAGAGTAGAGACAACAGATGAGAGATCTGAAGCTCTCGAGAGCAAAGACGAGGACCTATGCGAGTTCATTTTGAAAGTTCTTATTTGGTGAGAGAAATGGTCTTTTGGCATATTAATGGAGTCATATTTATTATCCGTAGGTATTTTTTTTAGGGAATTGTTAAAATCACCGCATTTTTGGCTAATCGCACCGCTTTGTTAAAAGCACCGCAGTTTTTCACATATTGTTAAAAGCACCGCACATTGTTATCCGCACCGCAATTGAGATAAACGCACCACACTTAATTTATGAATTAAAATAGGTTCTCATTGAATTACAATATTAATATATACTCAATAGAAAAAATATTTGATACAAAAAAACCATCAAATATGTTGTCCAAATTGTTATGCTCTTTAATATGGACCAATAATATGGACCAATAATACTTGGGGCACAATTCATGATGAGGACCAATAATATTGCAACAATTTACTTCTAAACATAGAAACAGTAATGAACTCTCAAAAAAATTTCAAAAGTCCTTTAACATAGGTGATTGTTAACCGCAGTTCTTTATTGGCTAGTCGCACCCAAAAATCTCCTAACTTTTCGCGTCTTTTCAAAATACGCCTTATACATGCAATTTCAGGAAAAGTGTTCAACACGAAAGTTGTAGATCTCGTCGAGATCTACAAATTTCGTGTTGAACACTTTTCCTGAAATTGCATGTACAAGGCGTACTTCTGAAAGGCGTAAAATCTGAGCGTGAGGAGAGGCGGTGTTGGCGCTGATATCTGCCGGTGTCGGCGACGGAAAGGGCTGGAGGGGGCTGGAGGGGGCTGGAGGAGGCGGGAGGAGTCAGCGACGCGTCAGGAGGCGTGAAGAGAAGATCGGGATTTTAAGGCTGCGGTGCGAGGAAGCAGCAGTGCGGTGCGGGTATATTTTTAGAGTGACAAATTTTAAGTGTTAAAAGACCTAAATGCGGTGCGATTAGCCAAAAATGCGATGCTTTTAACAATTCCCTTTTATTATTATAAGGTGGCCAGAATATTATAAATGCATTAATAGGGTGGGTTCCTTTTGTAGGTATTAGGAGAAAAGAATTGATATTAGTACACAAAATTCTAATTTTTTTGTTCACTTGACATTTGAAGGATAGAATTGATTCCATCTGTTTTGGGAAAAAGGAATTGGGGGCAATCCAATTTTTGCAGCCGTTTGAGCCTTTTCTAGACGGTTTTGGAACTTCAAAAATTAAACTATCCACAAAACCGACCAAATTATTTGGTCGGCTTTACCGTTAGAGCAAACGAAGAAGGCGAGCTATCATGCAGAAAATGAGGCATAGAGCGGACGAATACGACAAGTTATTGGCCGCGGCGATCTCTGCTTGCGAAGAAGAACTTTCTACTTGTGATTCAAAAGCGATCACGAAGAAAACAAGTGATTTCAGCTGCAAAGAGGCTGTCGGCTGCGGCGAGATTTGCAAAGAGACTGTCGGTTGTAAAAAAAAGCAATCACGGAGAAGACGAAAATCTGTTGTGTTTTGCGATTTGCTGGGTGAAATAAGAATGCTCCTTACCTGCTGCTCTTTGCTCCATTTTCTCTGATGGGATGTACAAGAAGAACACAGTTAGTGGGGTGAAATTTTCTCTAAAACTTTATCAAAACGTTTCTCTATTTTCAATTCTTTTTATCTCAAAACTTTTCTCAAGCGAACAAAAATTTTGATGTTTGACCAATGTCAGAAACCTACAATTTTTTTGTTTTGATCAAATCAATTCCTTTCATGAAAAATTTGTGAAACGAACACATCTCAAGAGAATTGTTAAGTGCACTACAATTTTGGATGCGTTCACTGTAATTTTGAGTAAATTCAGATTTCAATTTGTTGTGGATCATCTTAGCTCGAAGTCGGGAGAATCGGACCGTCTTAGCTCGAAGTCGGTCTAGGAGCGCAAACAGTCAATAAAAAACAACAACAATGACAGGAGGCTTTTTTTAATTGGAAACCCCGGAAAGGGTGAAAGACCACGTGGTCGGATCTGTGTCGGAGGTGGTCGTAGGCGCCCGGCAGAGGCAACTGTCGGCAGCGGCAGCAACCGCCGGGAGCACCCGCCGACGTGTGCGCCATATGGAGTGCGTGTGTGCGTTGCAGCCGCGCCCACAAGCATGCGTGCGCGCCGCGCTTGCCCGTGGGCGCTGCTGCGCGCATGCAATGCGTAGCACTGCTGGGTGCACGCAGTGCTTGCCACTGCGCGTGTTCCTGCCAGCATGTTGTTGCAAGCGCGCCGCCGCGCGCGCAGTGCTTGCGCGTGCGCATGCCGTGTGTCGCTGCGCATGCGAAGTGCTTGTGTGTGCGCGAGGCGCGCACCTTCTGCGTGCGTGTTGGTTTTGTGCAGCTCCCGCGCTTGCTTGGTCCCATTCTCCCCTCAGGGTGATTTTGGGCTCTTTGAGCGGGTGCAGCTCATCGCGCACGCGACTTGTTCGGTTGGGTCATATTACTTGTGTATTTCTCAACCAGAGTCCTATCGGTTTAACTTAGGAAATTCAGAGAAAAGCTCATCACAATTCATTCACAAAAAAACTAGGTGTGCGCATTTGAACGCACGATAGTTGTTACACCACTCCAGTTCGCAACCCTTATTCCTAGGTTTTTCCTGTTTGCTGTTTGTCATCTCTCCCGCTCTTCACCGCCTCTCCCGCCTGCTGGCGATCTCCCCTTCGCATAATTAGGTAAGCCTTGTCCCCTCCATTATTTGGTCTTTTTTGTTATTGTTTCTTGTTGATCCGCTCATTTGTTGTCGATCTGTTGCTTGTTCTTCTTGTCTGTAGATCTTGAGATCTGGTAGGTGTGCGCAGTGAATATGAGCACATCCGAGAGGCGTTTCCACTGATCTTGATGGGTTCCCCCTTTTTATTTATGGAAAGTCATGGGTGGGCCCCACCCCCCATGATCTCTCATGGAGATGATGGGGGCGGACCCCCACTCCCTCCCCTCATGGGGAAACCGCCGCCATAGGAACCGCCGCCGGCAAGAGGCCGAGCCACCACCGGCGGCCGGCCCTCCCACGGCCACCACGACCATGGCCGACCGGGGCCATGGCCGCCCCGGCCATGGCCTCCCCGGCCATGGCCGACCGGGGCCATGGCCGCCCCGGCCATGGCCGCCCCGGCCATGGCCGCCCGGCCATGGCCGGCCGTGGCCATGGCCCCCCCGGCCATGGCCGCCCCGGCCATGGCCGCCCCGGCCATGGCCGCCCGGCCATGGCCGGCCGTGGCCATGGCCCCCCCGGCCATGGCCGCCCCGGCCATGGCCGCCCCGGCCATGGCCGCCCCGGCCATGGCCGCCCCGGCCATGGCCGGCCGGGGCCATGGCCGCCCCGGCCATGGCCGCCCGGCCATGGCCGGCCGGGGCCATGGCCGGCCGGGGCCATGGCCGCCCCGGCCATGGCCGGCCGGGGCCATGGCCGCCCCGGCCATGGCCGGCCGGGGCCATGGCCGCCCCGGCCGTGGCCATGGCCGCCCCGGCCATGGCCGGCCGCGGCCATGGCCGGCCGTGGCTATGGCCGCCCCGGTCGTGGCTATGGCCGCCCCGGCCATGGCCGCACCGAGCCATGGCCGGCCGTGACCTTGGCCGCTTCGGCCGCCGCCGGCCTCCCTCGCCGGCCGCCCGGCCGCCGCCGCCGTCATGACGGCCCGCCTCCATGAGAAGGGGGCCTCCCCGCCGTCCGATCTAGAGGAAGGCCCCCGTGTCGTCCGATCAAGGTGGTAACTACCCACTACCCCACCACTTTAGTGGTGGGGCCCGCCATGATCCACCCCTGGAGGCTATAAAAAGACCCCCAGGGGACTCTTAATTCTCATTCTATTTTCTCCTACGCTTCCCCCTTCTTCTTCCTCAGGTGGGAGCTCTCCCGTTTTCCTCCGCCGACGGTCACCCCTCGTCGCCAACAACCAGCGGCCGCCTCTCGCCGCCAACCACCGGCAGCCGCCCGGGACCTCCAGCGGCCCCCAGCGGCTATCAGCACCCGCCAGCGGCTATCAGCACTCATCATAGGCCATCGACCCCGTCATCGACTATTGGCACCCCACCAGCGCTCAATCGCAAAGGAAGCACTCCAAGGACAGAGGAAGACGAGCAAGGGAGGCAGTAACAACCCTTGGATACGCGTCGCCTCTGAACGTACACGCCCAAAGCATCCCACGCATTCCACCGTCCAAGTCCCGTTGGCGAGGCAGTCTGTTGCCCACCAACGGTTGCATACACCCTCTCTCTCTCCTCAAGATTGTAACGGGAGCGGCCTGTCGCCCCGATTCCCCCATCAAATTGCAACCTCCAGCAATCTAGTGGATTTTGACCGGCAGCGAACCGGTCACGTGGTTTTTCACCCAGTTGAAGGGTTTTCCACGTCAAAACTCCTTGTGTTCATTTCCCCTCTTCAACTGACTGTGTGCGCGCTCGACCGCTCCGCGAGCTAAGGCGGTCCAAGATTATCCGGTCCGGCCGGAGCGTCGAGTTAGTCCGCATTAGATCTTACATCTTCATTCTGACAAATCATAATTTCGAAGGTATCACTTCATGGTGATGGTCATAAACTGTCATGTCAATGACATATTTCATGACGGCAGTGTTTTTGTTTAAACTCATTAGAGCAAACAAACAAACGTCAAACAAATGATTGTTCATAATTAACCGCCGTTTTAATAACCGTCACCATCATGACAAACAAACCCTAAAACTGTTAGAAAAGGCAATAGTAAGAAAAACAGTATGAGTAGAATTGAAATGTGAAAAAAACTACTTTTAACTTTTATCAAAGTACGCTCGTTCATGGATTTAAAAAAAAAACTTTTTAACAAATATTTTTCTTATGATTGGGACGGCAAACACGTCTATGACTGGGCAATCAGAAGGCCAAACAAGTTTATGATGGGGAGCTCAATCAAAAGATGAAGAATTTTTTTTTATGATCAATGTCTAAGTTAAAATTTACACATATAGAGATATCACAATTGGGTCACAAAAAGAATTGTTTATTATTATACCTTATATATTTAAAGACATTGAGTTCTATCTTTAATCAACTTTCAGACCAAATGAAATGTTGCGTGATACTAATCTCTTCTTAATTTCAGTGCACGTAATATTAACGTTTCAATAAATTGGGATGTGTAAATGTAAAAAGTATCAACAATTGTAGTTTGATTTGTTTGTTCATGTGATTTAATTAAATATTTGTGTGATGAATTAAATAAATCCAAATAAATGTTGTTTGTAATGAAAATATCTAAGATGACATCATTGCTACAAAGTATGGGTTGCAATAAAAGTAAAATTATTATCATCAGTATTTAAACATTCGACTAATCTCATTGTTGTCATCATTCGTCAACACCTCTAAGAACATATGGAAGTTCCCCATCGAAGTAAAAGAACTCTGTATTAAAATGAACCCAAAAAATGTGCGGATGTGTGCTCCAACTGCAGAGAATGAGAATTTCAACAAGGGGGGGCCCAAACAGTTCAAGAAGTTTGTGAAACTCGAAGTCAAAATTCATTAACTCTAATCGCGTGTACTAGTCTTAGACTGTAATAAAGGAGACATCATTCAAATAAGCAAATTTACCGGAGTTAAGTAAAGAAGATGTCACGCTATATCGTGTCGAAAATGATTATAGTGTTTTTTTCAGAGATTTTGAAGAAACTATCAGTGAAGAATAAGATGGACTTGACGAGATTAAAATTTGTTGCAGCTATTTTAATGTTGAAGCCAAAAATGACCGAAGCCAAAATTGACTTCTGTGGAGTCCGACCCTTGGGGAAAGGGGTGACCTAACACCTACTACACTCGGAAGAACGTCACAGACCGAAGACTTAGGAAGCTATGAACTGACCCTCGGCTCTAGCGTGGAGGTCCCACCTCACACCCGGAAGACCTTTGAGGTCTCCCCCTCCCTAGCCAATGCTTGAGCTAGGTGCCTTGGAGGAAGAAAGCCAAAAAGATTCAAGTGGCTAAGGAATCAATGCCCCTCCCTCAAGGCACCCTCAAGGGTCTATTTATAGTTTTTCCAAGTCTTGGGGGTAAAATGACCAAAATGCCCTTATGACAAAAATGCCTCAAGCCAATAGTAAACCTCCACACCGGGGGGCAAAGAGTGAAATTCCATCCCGGGGGTAAAAAGGTAAAAGCTTGCCCCAAGGAGGTCCAAGGGCGAGAACCCGCCTGGCCGGCGGTCTCGCCCCGCAAGCTAGCCGCGCGGGCGAGAACCCGCCTGGCCGGCGGTCTCGCCCCGCAAGCTAGCCGCGCGGGCGAGAACCTGCCTGGCCGGCGGTCTCGCCCCACAAGCTGGCCGCGCGGGCGCGAACCCGCCTGACCGGCGGTCTCGCCCCGCAAGCTGGCCGCGCGGGCGCGAACCCGCCTGACTGGCGGTCTCGCCTCGCAAGCTGGCCGCGCGGGCGAGAACCTGCCTGGCCGGCGGTCTCGCCCCGCAAGTTGGCCGCGCGGGCGAGAACCCGCCTGGCCGGCAGTCTCGCCCCGCAAGCTGGCCGCGCGGGCGAGAACCCGCCTGGCCGGCGGTCTCGCCCCGCAAGCTAGCCGCGCCCGCCCCTCGAAGAGGGGGGCAAGGGGGAAGACAATATTTTCCTCCCCTACTAGTATATTTCCAAGCTAGAGCCAAAATTGGCCACCAAGAGTCCAAAATATCCAAAATGCTTAAAAGCTTAAAACTGGCCCTGCGCCTGCCAAAGGGACTCTACTCCGCGAATACGGGGTTGTACATAATCCCCGCTCTTTTCGAGGTTGGCACAAGCTCGGAAAGAAACATCCAACCCAACGTATTCGCTGAGTGTAGTTTGCTTTCGCGGTGTCGAAAGATTATGAGGCCTCTTTCGAGGGGTCAACCTGCCATGCAAGCTGATGAGAGCCTGGGTGGCGAGACCCCCTCAGGGTAAAAAGACTTAAACCTCCTGGGGGGGGTCAACCTGCCATGCCAGCTGATGAGAGCCTGGGTGGCGAGACCCCCTCAGGGTAAAAAGACTTAAACCTCCTGGGGGGTCAACCTGCAATGCCAGCTGATGAGAGCCTGGGTGGCGAGACCCCATCAGGGTAAAAAGACTTAAACCTCCTGGGGGGGTCAACCTGTCATGCCAGCTGATGAGAGCCTAGGTGGCGAGACCCCCTCAGGGTAAAAAGACTTAAACCTCCTGGGGGGTCAACCTACAATGTCAGCTGATGAGAGCCTGGGTGGCGAGACCCACTCAGGGTAAAAAGACTTAAACCTCCTGGGGGGGTCAACCTGCCATGCCAGCTGATGAGAGCCTGGGTGGCGAGACCCCCTCAGGGTAAAAAGACTTAAACCTCCTGGGGGGTCAACGTGCCATGCCAGCTGATTAGAGCCTGGGTGGAGAGACCCCCTCAGGGTAAAAAGACTTAAACCTCCTGGGGGGGTCAACCTGCCATGCCAGCTGATGAGAGCCTGGGTGGCGAGACCCCCTCAGGGTAAAAAATCAACCTCTACGAGAGATCAACCGGCCTTGTCAGCTAGTGAGAGCCTGACAGCGGAATCATCATCGGAGCAAAGGACTTGGGCTTCCACGAGAGATCAACCGGCCTTGTCAGCTAGTGGGAGCCTGACAGCAGAATCATCATCGGAGCAAAGGACTTGGGCTTCCACGAGAGATCAACCGGCCTTGTCAGCTAGTGGGAGCCTGACAGCGGAATCATCATCGGAGCAAAGGACTTGGGCTTCCACGAGAGATCAACCGGCCTTGTCAGCTAGTGGGAGCCTGACAGCGGAATCATCATCGGAGCAAAGGACTTGGGCTTCCACGAGAGATCAACCGGCCTTGTCAGCTAGTGGGAGCCTGACAGCGGAATCATCATCGGAGCAAAGGACTTGGGCTTCCACGAGAGATCAACCGGCCTTATCAGCTAGTGGGAGCCTGACAGCGGAATCATCATCGGAGCAAAGGACTTGGGCTTCCACGAGAGATCAACCGGCCTTGTCAGCTAGTGAGAGCCTGACAGCGGAATCATCATCGGAGCAAAGGACTTGGGCTTCCACGAGAGATCAATCGGCCTTGTCAGCTAGTGGGAGCCTGACAGCGGAATCATCATCGGAGCAAAGGACTTGGGCTTCCACGAGAGATCAACCGGCCTTGTCAGCTAGTGGGAGCCTAACAGCGGAATCATCATCGGAGCAAAGGACTTGGGCTTCCACGAGAGATCAACCGGCCTTGTCAGCTAGTGGGAGCCTGACAGCGGAATCATCATCAGAGCAAAGGAAGAAACGAGCCACCCTCCGAGGCACTCTCAACCCTGCCAGCTGGTGTGAGCCTGGTATGAGGAGATCCTCTCGGGGGTGGGAGATTGACATATCACCTAAGCTTTTTCAATTCCAACATCCTCTAACGGGGAAAAAAGATGGGTTACATGACCCCTCCGACTCAGCTGGTCGGGGACTGGACTCATTACATCATAAAGAAAGATACATGACCCCGCCGAGGCGAGGCTTCTTAAGGGGGCCTGGGCCTGGTGGTCGCCATCCGATTACTTCTCACTAGATACCTTCATCCTGCTCAGACTCTCCATGATCTTCTCCATCTCCTCCGCCTTAGCCAACCAAGAGATGGTGTTGACAGCCGTGACGTAGCACTGCCTCGCCATCCGGGAGTCTCCCTTGATCCTGACCTGGATCCCATCTGAGTTGAACTTGAGACATTGGTAGAAGGATGAGGGCACGCACCGGAAGGCGCTGATGAGGGGCCTTCCGAAGATGGCATTGTAGCTGCTTGGAGCGTCAACAATGACGAACCTACAGTTCCTTGAGGTCCCTCCTAACTTTACCTGGAGTCCGACTCCTCCTTCCACCTCCTTCCTCTCCCCCGAGAATCCAAACAGAGGTCCGTCCGACGCCACTACCCTCCTTGGCTCCACCTTCATCCCCTCGAACGCCTTCTTGAAAATGACGTTGACCGAGCTTCCGTTATCAATCAAAATCCGGGAGACGGTGAAGCCTTCGACGGCTGCTTGGATGACTAGGGCGTCGCAGAAGGGATCCTCATGCTCTGGCATGTCCTTTGATGAGAAGGTGACCCTTTCCTCCGGGGGAGGGGTTTGGGATGTCGAGGCGACGCTCCGCCGATACATCACATGGAGACTTGCCTTCCGAGCGGCTTCGATCCCCCCCCCCCCACCCCCCGTGGATCACAGCTATACCACCTCGGGGTCCTACATCGACCCGGTCCTCACACACATCATCACCTCCACCTCCTTGAGGCAGAGCTTCGATCCGCTCCGGCTGCTGCTGGGCTGGAGCTCTCGCCCCCCTCACTTCCAGGAACTCGGGGCAGGTAGCTGTTGCGTGCCCCTCCACCTGGTGGAAATCACAGTACAGTAGTGCCCTTTCTCCCCTCCTTCGGCGGGCTGGGCGATCTCTCCTGTTGCCTCTTCCTCCTCCGCCTATCGCCAAGGCCTGCTGGGGTGGGGGTAGGAGCTGCCTTGGGGCTTGTCTTTGGAAGTTGAACCTCCCTTGACCCCCATGATGGTTCCCTCCATCCTGGATGAGAGCTCTTCCTGGACCATGGGCAGGTCCTCTCTGCTGCCTCCAGCCTGGCTCTGGACCCTCCTGTCTCTGGAACCCTTGAGCTCTATGCTCCTCTCTCCTTCTCCCTTCATGATGCCTCGAGCCACCTTGCTCCTTTGACTCCACCTCTGTCAACCTTGCCAACTTCTTTACAAAGGCCGGGTTGGCTGCCTCCATGGCTATCTCCTCTGCCGCCATTTCCATCAGCTCCTCGAAGGAAAGGGGGCCTTCCGAGTCAAGCTCATCTTGAAGAACCCTTCGCGCAACCCCACCGTGAACGCCATCTGGAGGGCATACCCTGGCACTTCTTGGATGTCAAGGACCTCCTCCTGGAACCTGTCAACGTAATGTGCCAGCGACTCCTCGACCCTTTGCTTTATCAGGAAGAGGGACTCCGGACCCTTCTTCCTCTTCTTGGAGGTGGAGAAGCGAAGCTGAAAGCTCCGGCTCAAGTCTTCGAACCCGAAGATGGACCTTAGAGGGAGTTGATGGAACCAATTCCTCGCCTTCTCTTTCAGGGTGATCGCAAATAGACGGCACTTGAAGGCGTCCGTCATTGGCCTGATGGAGACGACATCCTCGAACCACTGTAGATGCTGGACGGGGTCATCCTTCCCGGTATAGTAAACCATGTCTGGCTCTCTGAACCCCTCGGGGACGGGAGCTGAGATGATCAACTCACTGAAGGGTGACCCCCTAAGGGGAGCTCTCGCCACCTCCACTCGCGCGACCTGCTCGCCTGGGGGGCTAGCTCTCGCCGGGCTTGGGAACAGCTCCCGGCCTGGGAGGTCTCGCTCGACCCCCTCTACCATCCTTTCCTTCCCAGGTCTCCTATCCGACACACTTACTTCTCCCCCTGCCGGGGTGATCTCGCCTTGACCCCTAGGGGTCGACTCATCGAGAGGGGGTGGAGCTAGCTCTTGGGGGGTTGGAGTGGAGCTGCCACCCCGAGGAGCCAAACTTCGCAGCATCCCCATGATGCCTTGAATGGATGCCATGAACTCCTCCCTTCCCACGAAGGGTCCTGAGTTTGGGAGCTCGCCGAGATCATCACCACCTCCCTGATCTCCGGCCATGACACTCACCCGAGATTTTCTGTGTTGGTCACTCTCCACGCTCACCGCACCAAAACTGTTGAAGCCAAAATTGACCGAAGCCAAAATTGACTTCTGTGGAGTCCGACCCTTGGGAAAAGGGGTGACCTCACACCTACTACAATCGGAAGAACGTCACGGACCGAAGACTTAGGAAGCTATGAACTGACCCTCGGCTCTAGCGTGGAGGTCCCACCTCACACCCGGAAGACCTTTGAGGTCTCCCCCTCCCTAGCCAATGCTTGAGCTAGGTGCCTTGGAGGAAGAAAGCCAAAAAGATTCAAGTGGCTAAGGAATCAATGCCCCTCCCTCAAGGCACCCTCAAGGGTCTATTTATAGTTTTTCCAAGTCTTGGGGGTAAAATGACCAAAATGCCCTTAGGACAAAAATGCCTCAAGCCAATAGTAAACCTCCACACCGGGGGGCAAAGAGGGAAATTCCACCCCGGGGGTAAAAAGGTAAAAGCTTGCCCCAAGGAGGTCCAAGGGCGAGAACCCGCCTGGCCGGCGGTCTCGCCCCGCAAGCTAGCCGCGCGGGCGAGAACCCGCCTGGCCGGCGGTCTCGCCCCGCAAGCTAGCCGCGCGGGCGAGAACCCGCCTGGCCGGCGGTCTCGCCCCGCAAGCTGGCCGCGCGGGCGAGAACCCGCCTGGCCGGCGGTCTCGCCCCGCAAGCTGGCCGCGCGGGCGAGAACCCGCCTGGCCGGCGGTCTCGCCCCGCAAGCTGGCCGCGCGGGCGAGAACCCGCCTGGCCGGCGGTCTCGCCCCGCAAGCTAGCCGCGCCCGCCCCTCGAAGAGGGGGGCAAGGGGGAAGACAATATTTTCCTCCCCTACTAGTATACTTCCAAGCTAGAGCCAAAATTGGCCACCAAGAGTCCAAAATATCCAAAAAGCTTAAAAGCTTAAAACTGGCCCTGCGCCTGCCAAAGGGGCCCTACTCCGCGAATACGGGGTTGTATACTTAACTAGATTTACATATGTCAGCACCACATAAATTAATTAAATCAATTAGCTCTCATATCATCTTTTTTTATTTTCCACAAAATAAAATTTAGACGTCGCCATTTTTCCGGACTCTTTTCTCCCTTATTCGGAAACCTTTTTTCGTATAAGTAGTCAAAATTGATTGGTTTGACGAGAGGAATTCAAATTCCTCATCTATATTGTCGATTCTTTTGGGGGGGGGGGCGCCGACCCCCCTATATCCGCCCCTGGTTGTACTTGTTAGTGTGCTCAAATCATTCATTGTGCCCGTCAAGTTTGGAACGACCTCTACGTTGTCCCCAACAGGGGTATTTATAGTGCAACCCTAAATCCCTAACGGGTTATTGCATGTCTACCGGATCCATACCAAATCTATTAAGAACTCGTTACCAATTATATAAATATAACTAAACAATCTTCTCATACATTGTATATAAAATGATATCACATAACATATTACCTACAATATGAGTTAATAAGGACACAAATGAGTTTTTCAGAAACGTAAATATGACTTTTAGAGTAAGTGATAAATCTAAACTCAAACAAGAGTTCCAGACATGAAAGTAAATGAAACTGAAAACTCAGATAACAACTAAGGCTCTGTTTGGGAGGATTTATTTTCACTGGTGAAGCGGTTACGATCGCATGTATCAGACCATAATTATGATCCAATAATTATGATCCGATACATGCGATCGTAATCGCTTGACTATTGAAAATAAGTCCCCCAAAGGAAGCCTAAATACCGGAAATTTTTTTGCTACGGGAAACGCAACATCCCATGCTGCGGAAATAAATAGCCCCATCCATGGGGCCCACTCATTTCCAAAATTTCGATTTTTCCCTAACCTTCCGCCGCTCATGCTCCCGACTCTCCATCGACCTTTCGCCGCCCCTGCTCCCGTTCGCAAAAGCGGAAGCCGCTGCCCAGTCATTAACTCGAGCTCCCGCAGATCGCTCGAGTTTTGCTCTGGAACAGTCTTCCCGCCGGAACCCTGAGTATCGGAAGCTTTGGAGTACCGCCAAGTTCCGCCAGTTTTCCCAACACTGAAGCCCTAACCTGAAGAAGAAAATCCAGGAAAAGTAGTGTAATATGTATAAAATTTTACATTTTGCTGTACTTCAATCCGAATTTGTAGTTGTTCAAGTTGATTGCAGTTGCATTTTTAGGGCAAATATGTTTGCAATCACATTTATCCATTTGCTAGCGCTTGTTTAGGGTTTTGCACTAAATTAGGTTTGTTGCGGCTGCATTGCTAGATGATTGAAGTTGTTTTTTTTGTGGTTTCCTGTTTGCAGTTGTTTCCCCTGCGAACTATTGTACAATTTGTATGTCATTTTTGTTGATTGCAGTCGCATTTTTAGAGTAAATATGTTTGCAGTTGTATTTATCCGTTTTGCTAGTGCTTGTTACGGGTAATGCGCTAAATTAGGTTGGTTGCGGTTGCATTGCTAGTTGATTGCAGTTGTTTTTCTTTTTTTGATTTCCTGTTTGCAGTTGTTTACCCTGAGAAATAGTGTAATATGTTTGCAATTGCATTACCTGCATATGCTTGTTTGCAGCTGCATTAAATGCATTTTTCTGCTGAGTTTGCAGTTGCATTAACAGTTTATTCCCGTAGAGCTTGCAGTTGCATTACCTCCATATTAATGTATTGTTTCCAGTTGCATTATCAGTGTACTCCCATATTTTTTTCAGTTGCATTTCCCATATATGCCTATTTGTTTACAGTTTCCTTACCTGCATATTCTTGTATAGTTTGCACTATCATTATTTTTTCTTATTTTTTATTTGTTTCCATCCAAAATGTCTGGAAGTAAGTACTCGTAAACCCGTTGCTCATCCAAGTCATTCACTGCGCACGTTAGGCCCCTGGTGAATATGTTCTCCGAAGACTCTAAAGAAGCCTTAAGCCTCACTTGCTATAACTATATTTTTGCTTATTTTTGCCATGATCGCTTTGGTGAGAATTGGATCCCCGCTCCTCGGATTCAGAGTTTCAGATCAAGAAATTAGGGCTCTTCTTCGCTGTAAATTTCTCCTGCAACTATTTACCGATTAGCCGAGCTCGAGACTGGAAGGAAGACGGGGAATCTCAAGATGGATCTTACGAGACCTCGCTTCGTTCTGTTCGGCGATTCAATTACAGAGCAATCCTTTCGGCCCGGTGGATGGGGAGCAGCCCTAGCTAATTCGTATGCCAGAAAGGTTCTTCCCCATTATTCTCTCCAACAATTAGATCCAGGGCAATTTTTTAATAAAATTATTTGCTAGTATATACTTAATTATTCCCTGCAGCCTTACATGCTGAAGATGTAGGAAGGTTGTAGCAATATTTTGATAGAAAAAAGAGATCTCACTCATAAATTTATCGCCTTCATTCCCAAATAAGATTCATTCCAATACAACTTGGGAAAAAAGTATGGAAGTTGGCTTGGATCAGAAGGTCTATCCATGCCAAATTTCTAAATGAGATTGGATTATATTTTGTAGCAAGAGTGAAATTGATTAATTTGACATGCTTCCCATTGCTCGAGTCCAACTACTACTACTGTCCAAGTGATTCATGGACCATTGTTTTATATTATTTGAATAAGTTGTTTTGTGGACTTTAATTTACTTGGCTCGAGACAGGTTAATTGGTGGAGGGTTGTGTGAAGATAAGCACAAGGCCTGCCATTAGCCATTCCTCCCAAAAACCAAATCCTCCAACTCCCAAAAATCCTGATTCCTGTTTCGCCAAAAAAATCCACGCCCTGCTTCCCTATGCCGCCGGCGGCCTGCCCGGCGCCCACCGGCGGGTTCGCCGGCCTCCGGCGAACCGCCAGGGGTTGTACAACGGCGAGCGGGTAGGGCCACCATTGGCGGAGGTCGGCGAACCCGCCGGTGTGCGCCGGGCAGGCCATCGGCGGCTCCGCCACCAGCGGCATAGGGAAGCAGGGCATGGATTTTTTTGGTGAAACAGAGTCGGGAATTTCGGGAGTTCGCCGCCGGACAACCCCCGGAGGGTTCGCCGGAGGTCGGCGAACCCGCCGGTGGGTGTCGGGCAAGCCGCCAACGGCGGCATAGGGAATCCGTGCAACAGCAGGCGGAAGCAGGGGGGGTGAAACAGGATTTTTAATTTATTTTTTTTTAAATGATTTCTTTGAATAATTAATTAAATTATTAAAAATTCTAATAAATATAATTTTGAATACTTTTAGATTTTAAAAACTGATGGGGGCGGGCGAAGCCCGCTTGAATGCCTGTATCGAGAACGGGCGAAGCCAGTTCGAAGATACTAGTATATATATATATATAGCTTCACAGCCTCCACTGAATCAAAATACATCATAACATGTCCACTACTATAAGCTAATCTCGCCTAGTCTGTCTTCTTGCAAGCAGGGCATTTCGGGTCCCGACACCACTTTTCGTGTTCCTCAATCACTTATGTGATACCTACTAGCAACTTAGTTTGCAACTGATAGTGCCCCTCTATTTTCTTTCTTTTATCCTCATCAGTCAATTTCTTATTCATGTTAACATTTTATATTTAGCAGTAAACTTGCAACATGACTATAAAGTAACATTGTTGTATTCTATAAGTAGCATGCAATAATATGTAGTATAAAATTCTATATATGAGCAGAATAAAAAATCTATAAGATGATTATGTAAGCAGTATAATGAGTAAGCAGCATATTCATTTATTATCTTACATTCAATATTTTAGCCTAAGGTATTGCTAAGGGTAGATGTATCCTTATCTATCATCTCTGTTTGGGTTTGACCCCCTAGGGTCATCATCATCAACCAATCCAATACCCCACATGTTTCGGGCCTTTTAGCCCCATGAGTTGGTCTTCATATCTAACCTAGCGTGCACCCACACTCATAATGCTTTTGGCCCAACTAGTATTATGTATTCTATTTACTCCAGCACACAACTATACGCTTCGGGCCTTTCAGCCCCCTGGAGTCTAATTCAGTGCGCACCCACACTCTTAAAGTATGTCGGCCTAATTGAATTGGAAAATAATATGCAAACAACCCTGAACATTACCTATGCATCGATGTATTCAGTTTCATTTTGTCCTTATTTTGTTACTCGATTGGCTTAGACATAAATTGTTAATTACATATATTTCTCTTCAGATTACTAATGTGAATCCTCTTTAATCGTTTTTAGCGATTATTACGTGTCAGTGATTTAAAATAAAGAATTTATTCAATTTTAATAAAATATGCAAATGCATATGCATGAAATAAGTTCAGTATGAAAATAAGTAGCCGCACGTGTACTAATTAAATATAATATGGAAAATAATTGAAAAACTCATTTTTTTTTCTGTTATCGTTCTTTGGTTCATCGTCTTGCCGATGAGCTGAAGTATTTGTAATTGATCATTTTTTTAATATGAGCTGCCTCTTTAAAAAGTTACCAACATTGATACCATAAACGATCACGACCTTTTAAGGGGTTGTCTAAGGCAAAAAAAACATTTGGTGGTTTTTAAATGAACATCGATAATCGATAATGATAAAAGTCCTAAACCAAAATCCGATAAAGCCATATTTAAATCAGTAATAAAATCCCAATTAATCAACTTCACCCCAACCCATTAATTACAGTCAGGTAAAAGACACCAAATAATGAAATTCTAGCCCCTATTAAACCAATCATCACATAAACTTCCACTACACAGTGACTGAAATCCATACTACCCAAGTTATGCCACTGTTTATTATCCAAAGAAGCAAAAAATCCCTCCTAAGCAACATTATTTAACCGGCGCATTATAAATCAACATATCTTAAAGGCATTTGAACTGTCATCCCATGCCGAAGGAGGAGAGTAATACAACCTACTAAATATAAGAAAAAACATTCGAGCAACAATAAGAAACCCCCATATATTATTCCGAATGAAATTGCATCAAATAAGCTAGGCACAATGAAATAATATTACTAAATTGTCTTCCAGTTGAATGAAATCCCCAAATTTTAGTAGTAAAGATAGTTGAAAGCCCAAACCAACTTCAAATTTCAGAAACTCTAGCCTAGAAATCATAAGCCTAAACCCCAAGTAATAACACCAACTTAAAATTTCAGAAACCCTCAGGGCCTGTTCATTTCGCAGTGATTGAAGGAAAAGAATTGAAACTGGGTATCTCAATTCCAATTCCCCTTTTCGTCTGGTCATTTTTAGAGTCGGAATTGGAATTCAAGCAAAACCTATAGGTTTTGCTTTTTTCAAAAAAAAAGGCCCATCCCCCAAACCGACCACTTTTGGTCAGAAATTGGTCGGTTTTGGGGCTCTCTCGACAGCGCCCAGTGGGGATATTGCAAGTTTCCTTCCTCTACTTTCCAGCGAAGACGATTTCGCTGCCTTCCTAGGTTTCAGACTCCATGAGCGCATGTTAGAAGCATTATAGGAACTCGAAGAGAGGAAGCTTGAAATCTAACGCGAAGAGGGAAAAAAGAAGAAAAATGGAAGAAAATAAACCCTACTGCTCTTCAAATGATTTCCAAATGTTGAGGTTTGTAGAGGTGAAAAATTAGGCAAATCTGGGAATACTTTATGCTCTTCTTCCTTGTTGATTTTTTATCAAATTTTTCTTTTTTCTTCTTCTTCTAATTTTGAGGGGGCTATTAGTTATATTAAAACTGTTAAATATAAATAATAATACTATGATTCTAGAATAAATATAGATTACTTGGGTTTACAGATTCAATTATTGTCCATGAATTCCATCCTGCAACCAAACAAAAATATTGACAGATTCAATTCCTGTGGCTGAAAATCTTTCTGCAAACGAACACAAGAATTTATTTTGGCCTAATTCCAAAACCTCTGTTGTACAATCTCGTGTTCGCCGAGTGGATGAACTAGACCGACCCCCAGACCCAGACGAGTCGAGTGGGTAAGCAAGGAAGGAGGTGGGCTCGAACTTGCCCAAGGCGGCAGGTGCCTGGTCAGCGGGGCGAGTCGGGGAGTAGGACCGCACTCGCCCCATGAGGTTGCTAGGAGGCGGGCGAATGCCAACCTCATCAGGCGTTCGCCACTCCGCGCAGGGTGGATCGGGTGGTAAGACTGCACTCGCCGCAGGTAATAGAGCGGGAGGTAGGCGAGTGCTCGTTCGTTGAGGCACTCGCCACTCCTCAGAGCGAGGCGAGTGCTGGTACCATCAGGGCACCTGCCACCCTCAGAGCGAGGCGAGTGTCAGCTCCATCAGGGCCGGAGGTTGGCGAGGCGAGCCGAAGGTTAGCGAGTGTCGATCCCATCATGGCACCCGCCACCCTCAGAGGCTGAGGCCTCCTCTGTGTTCTATTCCAGGGGTATTTTCCTTACAATATTATATTTATTTCTGTCTGCCAATAGTCATTCCCAAACATCAGAGTTTGGCTTTTGACAATCCATTTTGGGGTGCGTTTAGTAAAACCAAATGGCGGGATTGAGCTATTGCCAGGCTCCGCTAAAAAAAACTATAAATAGACACTAAAGGACACCTTTGGGGGGGATCCAGTTTTTGGCTTCTTCCTCCTCTGGTCAATTTTGGTTGGCTTCAAAGGTTCTCCAAGGTGCCCAATTTCAGCATTGGTGTGGGAGGGGAAGCGTTCTAAGATCTTCCGTGTGTGAGGTGAGATCTCCGCGCTGTTGCCAAAATCCGTGCCTAGTTCTAAACCTTTAGTCAAGTGTACTTCCTCAGGAGAAGTAAGTGTTAGATGCACCCTTTGAGTCCGAACTTCTCGTTGGGGCGAATCCCGGTTCCAAACTCCGCCGTAGATTTTTAGCCAAAATCAGTTCCTGTCAATCAAATCTATCAAACGAACGCACTCTTAGTGTAGAAATCATAAGCCTGAACCCTAAGTACAAGTACCAACTTAAAATTTCAGAAAAGTCCAAACTTACAACTTCTGAAATTAGAAAGATTTTCCATCACCAGCTATAGCTTGAAGAAAGAAGAAGAAAGAGGGAGGAAAGGGAAGAGAAGAGTAGATGCTTATAATAAAGATAGAAGGAAGAATCGTAAGCTTCACAGTTCCCGCAACTAAAAACCGCACAACACCAGCACATCAATGCTTAATCAGTGCCGGAATTTAGGGCCCAGTTATTGTCAAGAGAGAGAAGAGTCCGCAAAGACACAAGAGAGAAGAATCCCGTCGAGAGGGAAAGAGAGTTACTTCGGCAGGCGAGAGGGAGAGAGAGAGATCACGTGTCTTAAGGAAGAATGAAGATACTTCTCAATTTCTCGAGCAAGAGAGCCGGTCCAGAATCATATATAACAAGTCAGCTTAGTAAAGCGTAAAGCCCCAATCATATAAAAATCAAATCACATTTAATTACCTTAACCAACAACATTAATCAACATGCCTAACCATTAACCACCCACTTATGTAACATTAATCCAAAGCCAAGTCTTAAGCCACCCAGCCACTGTTGGTGGAATTGAAGCGGAAATTAAACAAGGTTAAAGGTGCAGAGCAATGAGGAAGAAGATAGAATTTTTTTTCATCCTTTTTTGTTCATAGCAGGCGCAATACATATACACCTTAGCCACATTCAACAGTAAACTGCTTGACCAGACATTTGTGTCTGATACAAAACAAGGTGATAGTGGTCTATTACATAAGAAGCTGACCGGTTTATACATTCCATTAGCCACACATGTTTAATGTATACAATAATGTAAATAAAATCCGGCAAGTAAACAAAAATCCCGTTAAAAAATGATCGTCATAATACTCTCGTAGTAACATATCATAAAAAAAGCTTATAAACATTTCAAAAATGTTGCAACATGTCGACATCGACATTTATTTTTCATCATCAGGGATTAAAATTTATTCGTATGCGAACAAATATTTTATTTATTTAAACAAAAAGTTTGGGGTTACAGGTTGGATGTACATGCTTGAAGAACTTTAATTAAACAATGGTTTGAGATGCTGATTAAGGCCCTGTTTGGGTGGGTATTGAGAATGTGAGGTGCCTCAAACAGTTCTAGGTGGGGTAGTAACGGTCCGCCTCTGGTGGGATAGGCCAAAAACAGTGTCGAGGCTCTTTTTCCCACTATAGGTAACCCCCTCCATTTCCCACTGCCCCTCCTTTCCTACCGCCAATGGAGGTAAACCACCCGGAGCCTAATGCTATTCTCATAATTTGATAGAATGTCAGCATGGTGTTAACCTTGTATATGGGTAAAATGATTATGCCTCAGGTTATTGTTATAACTTCTCATCTATTACTTTTTTGTTTCATCGCTAACTCATAACAACACAAGTCTTTTCCTATTACTTTATTTAACAATCCAAAGAAAAGCCTATTATGTCTTCTCTCTTCTCTCTCTATACTTTGGTTTGAGATTTCTCTCTTTCTTCTTCCCCTAGAAGTAAAAAAATATATACAAGATTTGGAGCATATGAACATAAAAAAAAATCCATTTCAAGTAATTTGTTCTAATATTCCCTAAATGGTTCGAATATAAAATGATTCTTGTTCCTGTTTCAATTATTAAAATTAAATATAACTATTGTTTCAATTATTTAATTTTTCTTTGACCTTGTTGCTTGCTATTCAGTTTTAATTACTTTTATATATGTGTACACAAATATTTTCAAATCTTTGGTTTTATACTTGAGCGATCTTCATTTCTTTTTCAATGATATCGTGTTATTATTATCTTTACTGTTAGGCTGATATCATTGTTAGAGGCTACGGTGGATATAACACAAGATGGGCTTTGTTCCTGCTTAATCACATATTTCCACTGGTAAGGCATGCATCCCATTAATTATTCAGTTATGCAAAATGTTATTTTTCTTTCCTTGTGTAGGCTATTTGTCATAATTTAGAACTCTTGCTAGGTAATTGATGTCATGACTATATCTTCTTTTTATCTTTAAGGTTGGACAACAGTTCATAGGACACTTTGCACAACCCTAGAATTTTTTTTGCACTTAATTTTGCATATAGCTTTGTTATTTTATCAGCAATTGTGAAAGTAAGCACTTTTCTGAACCGTGGTCACTGAAATAACTTCAAAAGACAATATAAAATATCAAGGTCCTTATAATCAATAACATCATCATCAGCATAATTATTTTTGTCCCAACTATTTAGGTGATCTTATGAATCCTCAGTCTTCTTTCAATACTGTTTAGAGTTAATTAAGGTGTAAACATACCTGCAATTCATTTTGATCAACTTCTATTTGTATTACTTTAACTTACCCTTTCTTCATTCTAGTCTCCCTAACCTAATTTTATCCACTATCTAATCGGTGCATTTTTTACACTTTGCACGTTCAAAGACCACATCTATATTCAGCCTCCTTACATTCAATATGTCTCTCCAACTATTTCTCTAATATATTCAATCTCTTAATTTAACCCCTAGAGATGAGATTGTATACAATATTTGTTGGAATCAGAAAACGGTCCCAACGAGAGTTCGGATCCAAGGGAGTAGCTTACACCTATTTCTCCCGAACTAGAACATCTGATCGGACACTAGGAACTAGAGAATAAACCCTGTGGTGCAGTGCGGAGGTCCCACCACACACCCAAAAGATCTTAAAGTACTTCCCCTCCCAAGACAAAAGCTGAGTTGGGCACCTTGGAGGGCACTCGAAGCCAACAAAAAACAGCCGGAACAGGAAGAAGTCAAAAGAACTGGATCCCCTCAAAAGATGCCCACGGGGTCTATTTATAGTTTCTCAAGTCTGGTCTGCTAATAGCAGAATCCTGCCTTCTGATTTTACTAAACACACTTCAAACTTGTCTGTCAATAGCCAAACTCCGCTGTTTGGAGGGGCTATTGGTAGGCCAAAACATATCAGTCCATGGAGAATCTTTCTAGGACGGGTCGACTATGATGTCATACTCCCCTGGAGTGGCGAGTGCCTAGATGGGGATGACAACCGCCCACTCGCTCCTAGCTGAGGGCGAGTGCCCGATGAAGCTGACACTCGCCTGCCTCTTACTCGCTACCTGGGGTGAGTGTGGACCGACTACCCCACTCGCCCGGCTATCCAAAAACCTGCTGCTTTGGGCGAGTGCGGGGCTACTTGCCCCACTCGCCCGCTATCCACACTCCTGCTACTTTGGGCAAGTGCGGGCCTGCCTGCCCCACTCGCCGCTCACCTGGTCCTGAGGGTCCATTTACACCTTGGATTTCTCTGATGAACCCACTCGGCAAACATGAGGTTGTACACAATCCCTGCTTTTTGCGAGATTGTCCCAAGCTCGGAAAAAAAAGTTCAACCCCTAGTGCTCGGTGAGTGCCTGCTGACTTGGAGGGAATCTTTCGGCGGGTCCCTCCACTGCGCTATATATATATCGCAAACCAAGGGTGTAAGAGGGCTTCACACTCCTCACCTTTCCCAGCTTTTTCTTCCACTCTTGCGGTATAATGTCACTCTCGAAAGAAGTTCAGGATCGCATCGCCGCCGCGAAAGAAAAGACCAAATCTTCCATTGCCGAGTTCGCTCCCTGGCTTTCCAAGAAGGCCTCGAGCTCGCCTCACAAACTGAAAAAGGTTAAAATGGTCAGACGTGACCAGACGGCTGGCGGGTACATCCCCCTGACTCCGTCACCTGCCCCAAGGCTCACTCCCTAGGTACTCATATTTACCTCTCGACTCGCCACTTACCAAGGAAGATTGGTTGAAGCCGCTTTGACTACTCACAGGAAGAACTTTTAAAGGAAAAGGACGTGGGAGAGGGCTCCGCGAACGCCAGCCTACACTCGCGCAGTCGGGAGCGACCTACCGGCCCAGGAGACCCACCCTCAGGTTGTCCCGGGTGACCCCCTGCCCACGCTTGGTGAGTCGCCTATCGCCTTCTCGCTGACCCTCTTTTCTTGTCTCCGGTCTTCACCTCTCTGCTTCTCGCAGCTCCTACCTTTGAGACCACGGGCCTGCACATTCTGTCGCCAAAGTCACCATCTCGCGAGACCACCCTTGATCCTGCCTCAGGCTCCGGGCTTCCGGCCGAAGGGGCTCTCAGCCACTCAACTCCTGCCACCAATCTGGTCACCAGCCAGGTACCGCTCCGCCCCGGCCTCAGGAACGCCCACATGATTTCCTTCGACAGGCACTTCGCGGGGCGGCCCAGTCCCTTTCGCCAACGCTCGGTCAAGCGGATCAACACTTCGCAGGGTTAGTAAAGACACTCGCCTTCTTTTTGCTGAGATCCGGTCTTGTGTGGCTAACCCCATCATTTTCAGGTTACCGAGAGATCTCGTCAACTAACGTTGAATTTGACGAGGAGTTCTCGCCGCGCCCTTCCCCTGATATGATTACAGACTTCCTAGGCGGCCCGAAGGACGCCGTGGTGTTGAAGAGGCGGATGACTGAGTTGTTCAAAAAACACAGTCTCATGTTGCGCGAGATCTACGACAAGGTTCAAGAGAACCAGGACGCCACTGAGCGATGGCCGAGCGATCTCGAAAAGGACTACATGCAGTTTCTTAATGAGATGTGGCGGGGAGCTGGCAAACTAACAGCAAGACGACCTCCCCAGGGGTTCACATTGCGTGGGCAGAAGACCATCCGCGCCAAGTGCAGCAGGAGCTCCATGCTGCCCGTGCATACTACTACCCGTGCATACTACTACCCGTGCATGTCGCCGAGGACGAGGAGGAGAGGTCGGGGACGGTGGTAATTACTCTAACATTGAGCCTACCGACACTCACTCCCCTTGCCCTCTTCTTTTCAATTCTTAATGTCGTGCAGTCTTTTCTTTTCTTTGCTTGTATTGAACCTTAACCTCGTAAAATGACTTGCGAATGCACTTAATTACCTTTGTTGAACACTGCGTGCACGGTTTGCTTGGGAATATATGCATCCCCACCAATCGTTGTTCATCCGGGCTATGCATGGTCGCTATTCTGCGGATCTTTTCTCCTGCCCTTCTCGTCGGAGTGACTCGCCAATTATCAAAATTCTTCGGAATGGTGCGGATAGCTTACTATCGGTCTCCCGGTGGCGCATTGGTACGGGTGAGGCGGTTAATATTATGACAGGGCGGTGGTTCCAGGACCGCATTCTGGCTCGTTGGCCACTTGGCCTACCTTTCTTGATTGTCTGGCCCTTGAATCCATGATGCTCGCGGAGCTACTTACGGATACCGGGACTTGGGATAAGCCCAAATTGCTGCGGTTTTTTGGCCCAACACTGGTGGACGATATCATGCAAATACCGCTCTATTCGATTCGTGGTCGGGACGGGCGGGAGCTGAATCTCCAATTTAGCGGAAAGACAATTGCGTCCTTAGGCTACTCGACGTGCTTCCCGAACTTCTCATCAGATCTCAGGTGGCTCCAGCGCCTTGGTCTACGGCCTCGTGAACGAATATTTTGGTGGCGGTTGGCGTGTGACGCCATCCCTACCTGATGTTGGTTGCTTCGCCGGGGCCTCACCGACTCGCCGGCTTGCCCTTGGGGCTGCTCTGGACCGGAGGACCGTGACCATCTGATGCATGACTGTGTTAATTTCACCGCCATTGCGGGAGTGCTGCAACGGTGGGGGATCTCGTTGCCCGTTGACCAATCTTGGGCCGCCTTTACGGGGAGTATTTCGACAAACTATAAGTTGGATTTGGGGCCGTTCCATATTTTTTCGTATGTGGTTTATCCGAATTGGAGGGCCCGAAATGCTAAACTTCATGGGCGCGAATTTGGTACGCCTCTCGTCCTGGCGGCCTCAATCATGGAGAATTTTGATTGCTCTTTGGGTTTCCCCTCTTGGCGCCACTGGGGCACTAATCGGCTGCACAGGCCGTTAACCATTTTTTGGTGCCCCCCTCCGCCGGACTGGATCAAAATTAATGTTGATGGAGCTCTTTCCCCAAATAACGGTGCTAGAATCGGCCTTGATGCGCGCGACCATAATGGTGCGGTGGTCTTTGTTGCTGGATCGAGACTTCTTCATTGGGACCCGGGCCAGGTCGAGCTTGAGGCGCCGCTCTCCTTGCGTCGGCTGCTTACACCCGTGATTGTTGAAGCGAAGGGAGTTATTCTCGAGGGGACTGCAAAAATGTACTTGATTTCTGCAGCCGATCCCTACAACGGTCGGCATGGTGCGACCCAACCTTCATGGACCAAGATCTTTCCTTTTTGGCGGAACTCAACCAAGTGATGATTCGGCATATCCCTCGTGAAGCCAATCGTCTTGCGGATTTTTGTGCTAAGTTTGACATGGCTAATGATTTTTTGTGGACTGGTGTTGTTATGGCTCCTCCTGAGTTCTTGGAAATCCTCCAAGATGACTTAGAAAGGGTATCAAGTGTGTAACTTTTTCTATAACCATTTTTATCTATATATTAGGCTACGACCAATTTCAAGAACAACCTTATGATTTCGCTTTATGATGTTTTCTTTTTCTCGCCGATCTATTTTTAGGTCTTCGAAGGAAGCATTTGCTTCGACCCGCAGACAAGCGGGGGAGTGTTGGACCGGCCCACGGACCGAGGTGGGGGCGGCGAGTTTGTTATCCGCACACCCCCTACCCTGGATTCACCCCGCCCAACATTTTTCTATAAATAGGCCCCCACCTACCGCATTTACTACTGTTCGATACTTAGCCTCTTCTTTCTTTCTTGCACTCGCACTCTTAGCTTTCCTTCTTACATTCACGCTCTTAATTTTTTTTCTTGCACTCGCGCGATGGATTGTGACGCCGATGGTCGGTCTAAATGCGCTGAGACATTCACCGATTACCCTTTCCACAACTGCAATCTGACGGAGGATGAGTTCTACCCGGTAGTGGGGCACTACATCTCGCCAGGGTTCATCGCACACCGCCCAAGAAAGGACGAGTCGATCAACCATTTCTCGCCAAACGAACTCACGATGCCCATGGAGCACTTCGAGGTAGGGATATCCCCCCTCGCCCGCCGTGGTCGTAGGTGCGCCAGGCTCTCTGGTATTTTGGACTTGTTCCCGCTCAACTCAACCCCAACTCCATCGCCCATCTAGTAGCGATCGCCTGTTATATGCGCGAGGAGCGGATAGAATTCAGCCTCACCGTCTTCCGCAAACTATTCAACTTCATGGCCAAGAAGGATGAGATCGCTTTCTTCTTTGGCCAGCAAATCAAGGGTTGCGGTCTCGCCAACAAGAATCACAACTGGATCCGCAAGTTCGTCTTCGTGACGGGCGACTTTGACAACATCCCTTTCTCGCCTATTCAACAAGACGAGGCGACCTACCGTTCCCCCACCATTGGAGTTCACAAGGAGAAACTCTAATTGTTCCTCGAGGGGAACTTCGACGTCCCCCATCTGAGGAGGAACGTCGTCGCGCTCCTCCCTGTTCCCCCTGGATAAGGTACTTTCAACCCTTCTTACTCCTAGATCTCTCCTTCTTCCCTTGAAGTTTTTCGCTAATAGTAAAAAGGTGCAGGGGAGCAAGACCTTCCTTTACATCCGCCCTATGCGAGTGGTAGGGTTCCCGCCACCAACCTTGCCCGCGCGGAATTTGCTGTTGCGGACTTCAGGGAAGAGTCGAGAACCTCGTCCAAACCCAGTGGCCAAAGGCGGAACCTCGACACGCCTTCTTCCCCGCCGGCTCCCAAAAATCAAAAGACCATGACATATGTCAAGGGGAAAGAGGCCAGTGAGACCGCCCCAGTGAAAGCCCCGGTCGTGGGCGAGACCACGGCTCGGGTCATCAACGAGATTGTTTGGGCCTCGGAAGTGCAAGAAAAGGGAACTCGCGAGAAAGCAGTGTCGAAGGGTCACCAGAACTTCGGTCTCGGCGAAAAGAGTCTGGACGATGCCGGCGAGCCCTTGTTGCTTTGGGACAAGGAGACCAACATGGCCTCCATCTCCACACTCCTTCCATCCTGGCAGGAGCAGGAAACCACCAACGGCCAAGCATACGCCTTCGCCTTCGTGCTCTATGGGCGGGATGACGCTGCTGTATATGACGACGCGACTACGCGGGCGCTCGCGCATGAGTGCACACGAGCCCAACTTGGGCCCTTGAGTTCGCTCATATGACGGCGCGCCGTAGCGTTTGCCTCGCGCGGACCCTTGTCGAGGTTGACCACTCGCGGGGTCTTGTGTCGGAAGAGGTCATAGGCCTGAAGCCAAGGCTGGAGGCCGCCAAAAAGCTTCTCGCCAGCCACCCAGACGAAGTTTGAAGTGTGAGCTCACTCGTGCACTCACGCCTTCACATTCATCTCACGCTAATTCCAGTCTCCTTATGCTTCCCGCAGGATGCCGCGACCGCTGACCGTCTACGCGTGCGAATTGCCAGTCTCGAGAAGGAGAACGAGGGACCGAAGACCCAAAATAAGCAGTTGCTCGAGGCCGTCCTACCGCTAGTTCCCGACAGGAGGAGTAAGCTTCATCAATACTCCAACCACGAGATTGAAGAAATGATGCAGTAGAACGCCATCAAGGCCACGGAGCACGCGCTCCGAATGATGCAGAGGCCCGACCTCCCGAAGGATGACAACGAGAGGGTTACTGTAAAAGACCTGGTCCCTGAGCTATTCGTCTCCATCGAGGAATCAGAGGATGATGTCGACCTGGTCCTTTGCGAGAGTGAGAAGTCAGCAGGGGAGTCGTCCTGAAGTGCTACGACTCTTCTCTTGTTTTTGCTCTCGCCTATATATTTTCTTTTCTCATGTATTCTTCTTTGAGGCGAGACCTCTTTTGTAAGATGTAGCAATCATTTTGAGAAATGAAAATTACATTTTAATTTTGACTAGATTCTTCTTTGATGTCTTTCTCATTTTAAATTCAGTGGCTTTATCATGCGCCCCCTGCACTCGACCCGCGCACTTGCTCATCGCCGACTCTTAGCTTTAGGTTGCGCACTCGTTCATCTCTGAATCTTAGCTTTAGGTCGCGCACTCGCTCATCGCTGACCCTTAGCTTTAGGTCGCACACTCGCTCAACGCTTTCTCTTACTTGCGATTGAAATGCTCGATGAGACATGTTTTGACGTTTCTTTGGGAGAGAGAAGGTCCCTCAGGCGAGAGTAAAGTGATAGGGGTTCGGCTCGCCCGTTACCCACGGGTCTCACCCCCTGGGTAGGTGAATTCTTATCAGGCGAATGCCTCCCCTGTGGGATCGACTTCCATTCGCCTTCCCCTTCTTGCTTTCCCCTTTTACTTAACTTCTCCTTCTTCATGAATTGGCTTTGTCACTCGAGCGACCTGCCGGCTAGTGAGAGCCCGGTCAGCGGGGTCCATTCGAGGGCTTTCTCAAACATTCTTTCTTTCACAACCATCCATCACTCGAGCGACCTGCCTTCCCTGCCGACTAGTGAGAGCCCGATTAGCGAGATTCTATTGGGGGATTTCATTCACCATGTACATCACACAAACAATAAATGAAGTTATGAAAGAAATCATTCACATATTAAAAACGATCAATCAGGGATAAAAGCGTTTCAAATCATCGCCGCTCCAAGTGCAGCTGAGGGAACCCCTTCCACATTCCAGAGGTGGTACCCTCCCGACTTCAAAGCTTCTACTATATATGGGCCCTCCCAGTTGGGATTGAGCTTCTCAACCGCTGCCCCTCTCCCGACTGCATCGACCTTCTCGAGAACAAGATCTCCCTTTACAAATTGTTTGGCCTGGATGTGCTTGTCAAAATACCTGGTCATCCGGCGCTTAACTTCTTCTTGCCGGATGGTGGCCAAGTCTCAGAGCTCTTCCACTAGGTCCAGTGTGAGCCTTTGCTCTTCTTCATTTTCCACTCGCCATTTTTCGTCCCCTTCTCATGCGGCGATCACTCAGGGGGACTTCACCCCGAACTCCACTGGCAGCACAACTTCAGAGCCATGAGAATGTTTGAAGGGGGTTTCACCTGCGGTCGTGTTAGGTGTATTTCTCAAGGCCCAAAGGACTGAGGGGATTTGCTCCACCTAGTTACCCCTCAGGTTTTCGACCTTCTTTTTCATCAGATTTACGATTATCTTGTTTGTCGCCTCCACTTGCCCGTTACTCCTAGGGTGGTGGACCGACGCAAAACGGAGATCTATGCCCAGCTGGCTGCTGAAGCTGACAAACTCATTGTTGGCGAACTACGGCCCATTGTCCGTGACTATGGCTAGAGGTAGCCCATGCTGACAGATTATCTCCCCCTATACAAAATTCTTGATGATTTGAGAGGTTACCTTAGCTAGTGCCTTCACCTCCAGCCACTTCGAGAAATAATCGATCATGACTAGAACAAACTTTCTTTGGCCGCTGGCCTGGGAAAAGGACCCACTAGATCCATTCCCCATATTGCAAATGGGCCAAGGGGCCGTGATGGTCCTGAGTCTCTGGGCTAACAAGAGCTGGAGGGGGGCGAACATTTGACACTTTTGACATTTCTTCGCGACTTCTGCCGCTTCTTTGCTGATGCTGGGCTAAAAGTAGCCTTGCGTCAGCACTCTTCCTTCTAGGGTCCTGCTCCCGAAGTGGCTGTCGCACTCCCCAGAGTGGATCTCCTCCAAGATTCTTGGGACCTCCTCTTCTGATACGCATCGAGCTAGGAGTCCTGAGAGGGTTTTCCGATACAGTTCTCCCTTATGCAATAAGTAATATGCCGACTTGTGCCTGAACCATCTCTTGTCTAGGTCCCCCTCCGGGAACTTGCCTGAGGTTAGAAAGGTGATGAAGGGATCCATCCATGACGCCTGTTGATCCACCTCCATCAACTCTCCCTCTTCAATAGACGGCTGGAAGAGCTCCGTCACCGTGCTTCCTGCCCGAGGGCCAAGCTTGGCCAGCTGGTCCGCTGGGGTACTTTCTTCCCTTGGCACGTGCCGAATTGAGAAGGTGCGGATCTACCTTATAAGGCCCTTGACCTTCACTGGAAGGTAGCGCTGGAGGGTTGACTCTCTTGCCTCGAACTCCCCCTTGATCTGACAAGCCACCACCATTGAGTCTGTCGAGACCTTTACATCTTACACTCCCAACTCCCTGGCTAGGCGGAGTCCCGCGATCACAATCTCGTACTCGGCCTGGTTGTTGTTGAGTGAGAAGTGAATGTCTATCGCTTGCTCGATCCTTGCCCCCTGGGGGCTTACTAGGATCACCCCTCCCCCAAAGGAATGTTTTCTAAAGGCTCCATCCACCAACATCTCTCATGTTGCCTAGTGGGGAGACTCAGGCTCTTCGACATCGACCACATAATCTGCCAAGAAATCCGCCACCGCTTGCACCTTCATTGACTACCTGGGGACAAACGAGATGTCGAACTCACTTATCTCTACTGACCATTTTGCCAACCTCCCACTCCTTTCATGATGTTGCGAAGGGGGTGATCGGTTACTACCCGGATCGAATGCGCCTTAAAGTAAGGCTGAAGCTTCCTGGCAGAAACAACCAGGGCAAATGCTAGCTTATCAAGGATTGGATACCTGGGCTTTGCCTTCCTCATGATCCTGCTGACATAATAGACCGGGAGCTGCCTTCTCCCTTCTTCCCGCACTAAGACGGAGTTCACTGCCTCTGTCCCCACTCCTAGGTACATAGCTATGTCCTCCCCCTCTCTTGGACCCTGAAGCAACGGAGCCTGGGTGAGTTGTCTCTTCAAAGTTTAGAAAGGCTCCTCGCACTCGGAGGTTCATTCGAACTTCTTACTCCCGCGCAATACCCTGAAGAAGGGTGAGCATTTCTCCCCTGCCCGGGAGAGAAACCTACTTAGTCCAACCAGCTTTCCCGCGAGGCGTTGGATCTCCTTTGCGTTCCTTGGCGACTCCAGCTTTAGGATCGTCTTTACTTTGTAAGGGTTGGGCTCCACCCCCGTTGGGGTAAGGAGATGACCTAAGAATTTTCCCCTGCTAGCCCCAAAGACACACTTCAAGGGGTTGAGCTTCATCTTATATCTTCTTTAAGTGCCAAAAGTTTCCGCCAAGTCTTAGAAGGTGGGACCCGACATCCCTGCTTTTTATCATAAGGTCATCCACATAGACCTCCAAGTTCAGGCCTTTTTACTCCTGGAAGACTCGGTCCATCATTCTCTGATACATTGTCTCCTGCATTTTTAACCCGAAGGGCATCATCTTATAACAGTAGCACTCGTCCCCAGTGATGAAGGAAACATCCTTGATTTCTGGCGGGCCCATGTAAATTTGATGGTAACCTGAAAAAACATCTAAAAAACTCATTAGAGAAAAACCGACGGCTTAGTCTATCAGCACGTCGATTCGAGGTAAGAGATAACAATCCTTAGGACATGTTTTATTCAGTAAAGAAAAGTCCACACACATCCTCCACCTCTCATCACCTTTTTTTACCATCATCACATTGGAGACCCAGCGTGGGTACTGGATCTCTGATACAAATCCGCCCTTGAGCAGCTTATCCACCTCCTTTCGGATGAGCTCGGTCAGTTCGTCCGCGACGGACCTTCTCTTTTGTCGGATGGGGTGGGGACGTGGATTGAGGTTGAGACGATGGCATGCCACGTCCGCATCGATCCCCAACATGTCTGCCACGCTCCAGGCGAAGACGTCCACGTTCTGCTGGACGCAGGCCATGATCTTCTCCTGGTCCTCTGGGCTGAGCTCTCTGCTGATCTTCACATTTTCCGTCCTCCCCTCTTGGGCGAGGACCTCCTTCTCCACCACTACCTCTGCAGCCTCCAACTAAGCACGATCCTCCATGGCCTTGTCCATCTCCTCGGTCTCCCCTTACCATGAGATATTGTTGACGACGGTCACGTAGCACTGCCTTGCTACCTTCGGGTCTCCTCGCACCCGGACCTAGACTCCCCCACGTTGAACTTCAGGGACTAGTGGAACGAGGAGGGGACGCACTAGAATGCGTTGATGAGGGGCCGTCCGAAGATGACATTATAGCTGCTTGGAGAGTCGACGATGACGAACTGACAGTTCCGTGACTGACCCCCCAAGGTCATATGGAGTCTGACTCCCCCTTCCACCACCTTCCTCTCCCCGGAGAACCCAAACAACAGCCCGTCCGAGGCTAGCACTCTTCTCGCCTCCACCTTCATCTCGCCAAACGCCTTTTTGAAGATGACGTTGACCAAGCTCCCGTTGTCGACGAGGATCCGGGAGATAGTGAAGTTCTCGATGGCTGTCTGAATCACGAGCGCATCGCAGAACGGATCCTCATGGTCTGACATATCCTTTCGGGAGAAGGTGATCCTCTCCTCCGGGGGTGGGGCTTGAGATGTCGCAGCAACGCTCCGACGATACATGGTATGGAGGCTTGCCCTGTGGGTGGCCTCGATCCCCACCCCTCCATGGATCACCCCGATCCCTCCTCGGGCACCTACGTCCGCCCGATCCACGCACCGGTCCTCTTTCTCGACTCCTCCGATCACCTCTTCAATCTGCACCGACGATTAAGTGGCTAATGAAGAAGACGATAACATTATTTACTCATCCCATTCAAAGAAACTGAGCCAATGGAAAGCAACTGTTGAGTTCTAGAAGTATTTGATGAAAATAGTAGACTATGCTAAAGTCTGCATACAAAGAGGTGATCAACTATATATCTCACAAAGTCTTCCAAATGCTCTATACCAATCTAAATTACCGCTGTGAATATGGTATTTTATATAAAAATTTATTGGCAATTATGATATTCTCTTTCAAAATGGTAATAACTTCCTAAATTATAGTTGAACAACCATACATATGCGTAGTGTTTGCGAACATTAAGGAGGTAAAATTTTACAAATTAAAAAACCCTAGCATTAATCTTCCATCAATAAAGATTCCTCTATGTTGCTTTATTTGTTTCTTTTTGAGCAATTCGATAGAGAACATAAAAAAGAGCGAGTTTTATTAAATTTTTTAATTTAAAATTTGTTATGGGATTCATGCACAGTTATTATGTATGAGTTTAGCCCGATTATGCGACCGCCGACTTCAGCTGGATCAGGAGGCCTACATAACCCTATCATCGGGACTCAAGAGGGACGTGCCAAGGGTACCCAAACCCAATAGATCTGATAAATGGCTCTTGCGTAAATGAAGGACCGGCGCACAAGGGTTATGTTATAACTACAATAAGCAGTATACTCGCAGACATCGGTGCAAGAGATTTTTTATCTAGACGTGGAGGACTTTGATGATGGGGAATCGATTGAAATTGACACCGTCGTTGATCTCCCTTGAGCTTGAGGTCAAAATTTTTTTTACACACCGAGAGAAATGTTACGGGCTTCACACTCAGTTATTATGTTGTGTCTTTAGTTATTATATTGTATCTTTCATTAAATTTTATTGTTTTTTATGTTGTAGTCCAAGTATTGGGGACTTAAGTACGTACATACCCCCTGCATCTCTTATTTAAAGGCTCCTTGGGCTAATGGAATGGTATCGAAGAAATCAATTCTATTTGCCTTGTCTTAAATGAGATTGTGACAACTCTCTCCTTCCGAGCAAACCCAGCTTTGGCAACCGTGGTTCTGGCTCAGAATCCTCCGTCTCCGGCCATCCTCCGGCCACTCTACCGAAGTTACGGGCTAGGCCCTTAACAAAATCATTTTCGCGAATTGCTCACTAATTTCTTTGTGCGACTTGTCGAACCATGAGCTTCAAATAGTTTCAGATCAGAGGATAAAGTTACGATATTTCCTAACTCTAAAACATGAGTTTGATGTCCTACTTTTTGTGAGAATCAAGTTATGGAATCAATATATCTTTCGAGCTTAACAAAAGTTCTTTCTAGCATATTTTGATAGTTTTTTATTCTTTTTTTTCTTTTTCATTTGATCAGTTGTATCGTGGATTCGAGTTGAATATTCATGGCCATGACTAAATAAATTTTGGTTGATCATCCTTGTTTTAAAACGGCGGCATTTATTTATTTTTTCTATTTAAATTAGAGTAGTATATTGAGTTACTCTCTAATAATAGGCTTAGAGTTCATTTGGTTGCATGCAAGTGAAATTATGTTTTAGAAAATGTTAATTATTTTCACTCATTTTATGTGTGAAAAGAAATCGCCATTTTTTAGAGAACTTTGAAGAGATTTATGGAGTTTGAATTTAATGTTAGTTTCTTACAACCACATGATGGATTAACAAATTTCACGCTTTTGTAAAATATATTTTATAATTTTAGGACCAAAAGAGTCTGTAATTGAAATGCTTAGTTTATTTAGGCTCTGTGTTAGCTTCTACTGCATTTAGATGGAATTGTTGGACTTGGACAAGGAATGAAGTAATTTTCTATGGAATACTCTACTCGCAAGACTTTTAGCTTTCTTATAATCAAATACAAACCTCAATGCTATTAACTTGTTCCACTCTTTAAAAACAGTTTTTTTTCCAAATAACCTCCTCTATTTTCCACTCCACCACGAGTCTCATAATACTCTTACAATAAGTCAATAATTATTTTAATGGAGCTAGCCATCTTATCCTATATTAGGTTTGACCTTATCCAACTATTTGGGTCATCTCCATGTATTTTCATTTTTATTTTGATCCTATAGAGGGATGCTCGAGTGTTAAACTATATAGACTACACAAATCATTTTTGATGACCTTCGTCCTTGTTACCTTTTGTCTGCTTAGTCTTTTGATATTAACTTTATTGCTTATCTAACCCGTGCATTTTGTAAACTTTGCTGTCTAAACTACATAAGGGCTAAGGCTTTGCTTGTTTGGGTGTTTTTTGTTACCAGAACAAAAATTAACTTGCAGTAAAACTCGAGAAATTAGATACACTCACGAGGAATTCTCATGCTTAACCCCAGAGGCTAGTTCCTCCTTAAAGTTCCTCTCACAAGGTGAGATCTTAAACCCTAAGCATAAAAGATAACTAAAACTCTCAAGTCTCCTTCTTATATAGGGAGGGAGCTCACATGCATATTACTATAATGCCCTTACAAATTAAAGACAAAATATAAAATAAGATGTTGCGTGCACGTGCATAACAATATATCTCGCCTGAAAATCAACCTTGACCCCAAGGTCAAGGTGCCACCCGCCGTCTAGTAGTAATATGCATGCGGGTTGGCTGCCACAGTGGTGCCTAAGGCTCTGTCTGACAGTACATCTGTGATCGCAAGGAAATCAAAGTCCGCCATGCCAATCTCCTCCAAGTGATCATCGATGAGAGCTACAGGACAATCATGAGTAGGAGAGTAGGGTTACTTGCAACAGAATAGACCCTTACTTTGCAAGTCATGATACTCTTGGTTGGAAAGACTATGAGTAAAGATTAGATGGTTGTTGCGTGGAGGCATAATGGGTGGGCGAGGTGGAGGAGGGTGATAGTTTTGGAGGTTTAGCAGGGGCAAAATATGGTTGGTATAGGCATTTGGAAGGAGGCAATGCAAAATGAGGGTCCATGGACGTTGCAAGGAATGCGCCCTCCATGAGTAGGGAGAGGTTAATGGCTTGGTTGACGATAGAAGGATGGAGGGTGCAGAGGCGAGCGCTGATATGAGGCTGTTAGCCGTGCATGAAATAGCCCAAGTAGTGGTTGGGTAGAAGAACCGTAACATGAGTGACCAATTCGATAAATTCATCCACGTATGAGTCAATTGAGTCGGTCTGACGGACCCCGCAAAGGCTTTCGATCACGTTGTCGGAATAACGATGATCATACTGTTGAATGAGTGCCTCAGTGAGAGCTGTCCAGGTGAGGCCAGGAGAGGACTGGCGGAGCCAGCGGACCTAATGGAGTGTTGACCCTTCAATGCCAATAAGATCCATGGAGACCTTTTGCGCCCGATGAGTGTGGTGAATGTCAAAATACTGCTCGACGCGGGAAATCCAACCCAGAGGGTCAGTCTTGTTGAATGTGGGAATGTCTATGTGGGGAAATGCTGAGGCAATCCTGCTAAAGTGGGTTTTTCGGGTGACAATGTACTAGGGGATCCCAAGGCAGAGGCGGCATTGGAATCGAAGTGCTATCTGGGTTGCATGTTGTGGAGTAGAGCCATAATCAAAGCAAACTATTCGGCTGGGTCTCGGGGAGAGAGGTTATGGTGGCGAGGGCATGCTCGACTGCTCGAGGGCCTCCATACGGGGTTCCATCGAATGACGGGCCTTTAACATAAGAAATTTGATACATTCATGAGGAATACTTGTGTATAGTCCCAGGAGGCTGGTTCTTTCTTGAAGTTCCTTTAACAAGGAGAGATCTCAAATTCTAAGCATAAAAGATAACTAAAACTCCAATTCCTCCTCCTTAAGAGAGAGCCCCTTGTTGTCTTTTATGACTCCCAATGTCACTGTGATCCTTTTCAGCACAAAATAACTGAACTAAGGCTTTTTATATAAAAGCCAACTAGAAGAAAATCCTAAGGGTAGACTATCACTTAAACCTACGCCGAGTTCAACAAATAGTTTGTACAAATGGACTTCCCTGAAAAATTAACTTGACGAATATTATTTTTAACATCTACTGCTATCTAAACTAACCAGTGAATCCTTTCTTTCATCATATAATATGTGAAATTTCATTTTAAGATAGGTTTAATCACCATATTTTATGAGGGGCCATAAATAGATAACTGAAACTATTGAACATAGACCGAATCAAATACATAATGTCTCATTCCATGTAATTTATGTTTCTGAAGATTATAGATTTTAAGCTTCACATCGCCCTTATTCTTTTATACATTAACTAGCTGAACATGAATTGTTCCAAACTTCCAATCACCGGTATTCATTTTGAATGCAGTGCTTATATAATTAGTATGTATTGTTACTTAAGTTTGTATATATTTGTACATATATACTTAGGAGGGCACATACATCCAAGGATAGAGATAAGACTTCCATCAATTTGAATGTCATGTTTATATTATTATTTTTATGTATTATTAGTATATATATGTACATTAATATTTATGTGCATACTTACATATTGGGATGGATTGGAACTTCTTCATATAATTAGTGGTACATTCCATGTTTTCTTTCTCATTTTGTTCACTCACGTTTTCCATTTCAGAACTGCAATGATACACCTGCTGTCACTACTATATTCTTTGGGGCAAATGACGCTGTTATCTTGGGGAGAACTAGTGAGAAACAACATGTTCCTGTGGAGGAGTACAAGCAAAACCTACGAAAGATTGTTCATCATTTGAAGGTTTTTAATTACTACATTATTAAAATATATTGGCTGCAGATGCATATGTGAAGTTTTTCATAAATTGCAGTTTTGTTATTGATCTTCATGATTGTGCATTTTTTCTTGATTTTTCCCTTTGAGCTGTCCAGTTTATACATTTTCATAAAATAAATGATTTTTAGTCAATTTGTGTTATCAAAATCGTCCACACATTCTACAAAGTGACTATTTTTGAGTCCTCATGTTGCCGTCTCTTTTCCCCCAACTTCTCCACAGGGATGTAAAAAGCCAAATATAAACAAAACAATCCACTATTCATATTTGGTCCGTTAAGTTTATCATTGTTGTACACGGTTTGTTTGTGCTTGCTAATTGTCAAATCAAGTTTGGGTCGACTTGTAACAACTCATTGAGCATTATTGAGCCAAACTCAAATTAATATTTCAAACAAAATGGACCTAAAGTGTTATAAAATGTAAAACTTATAGAAAATAGAATTAAAAATTTTCATTAATATACAAATGAAAATAACAAAAAACATATATAAGCCAAACATGAGCTATATCATGTTGATGGGTATCTTGAGTTGTCTTGGAAGACACATGTTTTGTCATTACTGTAAATCTGGAATGCAAAATTCTATATGATGGTTGATGATGACATACATGTAAATATATCAACTCTTGGAGCTACTATTTCCGAAATCTAAACACAGGTCATAGCTTGAGAGGTATGCATTGGGTTCATTGAGTCTGCATCTGTCATGGCCCAATTCAGACATGTGATACCATGAACCTGAGTATCGGAAATTTGGGAAATATGGAAATGAATATTTTCTATATGCAACTGGTCAACTGTATGCTATTTCCAAGACTTGGCTACTTACATATCAATATTCCAGCATGCAAATGAGGATGTGTAGTGGAGAGCTTTGTTCACTGGATTGAATGTTCGCAAGCTTGAAAAAAAACTATTACCGGCTAAGCATTGTTAGAAGATCAAGAGTGTTGACGGGGTTAGTTCAGTCTCGTTAGTGAATGGTTATTCTGTGACCAAATGTTGTCATGTGCATATAGTTAGAATGCTGAAAAAAGTTCATAATTTTATGCTCGTGTTTAGTAAGCTGATTGTTGGAACCAAGAAGCTGGTTCCCAAGAGTTTGGATCAAAGAGTAGCCCGAGGTTGCTGATCTCGCAATCCAACGCTACGAATCTGATGGTGAAACCAAGAGAGAGAGAGATAAATTGTCTACGAACAGGACTCGAGTGTTACAACGAGGAGACTCCGCCACATGCCCGAAAGTCTATAGGAACTTCCCCTCCAAAACTAAGAGTTGGGCCAGGCTTAAGGAACCGAAGGAAGGTACGAACTCCAGGAGTAAAGTGCTTGGGAGGGGGGCAACATGCCTTTTCTTGTACCCATGTGGTCCTATTTATAGACAATCCAAGGGTCGGTTGGTTTGCGAATAGCCGCCTGGCCCGCCCCCGCAAAATACTTTCTAGCGGGTGAGAGGACCTCATTGAGATGGTTAGTGCTGTTAGAAAAGGGTCTTGCCAGTGAGAAATTAGTCTCATGAGATCATTCTGCTGAGGTATCGAGGAACTTGCTAATGAGGGATTTTGAAGGAGAGCTTGCATACGGGCAAAGGCAAAAGAGGTCTCGCCTACGAGCGAGTTCAAGTGAGACCTCGCCTATGGGTGAGGTTAAAGGGGATCTCTCCTATAAGCGAGTTCAAGAGAGGTCTCGCCCGTACGCTTGCCTTCTAATCTTCTTTGTTGGGGCTTCTCTCTCAACGTCATTGGTTGTCTAGTTTTGCTGACATGGCTGAGATGGGCCAATCCTCGACGAATATAGGTTGTACACAATACCCGCTCTTTGCAAGATCTTAGAGAGCTTGGAAAGAAACATCCAACCTTTATTCATCGAGGCGCAACCCAAGGGGTTCTTTTGCTGGATAACACATCGCGAGCTCTCTGCCGCCTATAAATAGGGAAGTGGTCCCCCCCATAGTTGTGCTCCTGTCAGTTAGTCCCCCCCCCATAGTTGTGCTCCTGTCGGTTAATTGGCGAGATGACTACCATTTTGTCTGAAGTAGTTGCGAAGACTGTTCCTCTTATGAGTGTCTTGAAGCTACGTTCTCCGGGTTTTGGCCGACACCATGAGATGAGGGATCCCCAAATAAGAATGACTTATCCTATGCCCTCAGAGAGGAAGGCCTCAGACGAAGGTGGAACTTTGGGGAGCAGCGAGCCGAGTCTTCCGCAACCGACTCGCGAGGACCTGGACCTTACTGGTCTTGGATCTCTCGGCGACATCTCCATCGACGACTATCATATCCCTCCTGCACTGGGAAAAGACTCTACGCCGACTCCACCGAGAAGTACCCAAGCTCAAGTTCAACCAGAACTCGCCTACCGGGTTGGTTCGATTTCTTCATGCCAATGTTTGTTGATACTCTGGTCTTGCCGCTAAACTTTTAGTCTCTTGTAGCTCCTGATTGTGGCAAGATAAATGTGGGCGCTCCTGTCAAAATAGTCCACGCCGAGCTGAACGTGACTCTGCCTCCTAACGAACCGCCGGTTGGACGTGCCACACTGCGAACTAATGTGGTAGTGGTGGCACTGTCCGCTGTAGGTGATGAGAGGTCTTGCCCTCAACGAGATTTAGGTGTGGATTTATTGCGGGGCCCTCCCGACGCGGGCGTGAACCATTTCACGGGTGTGGACAAACTGTCGTCTCCTCCCGCAGATCACCCTCCCCCAAGTGTGATCCAGACCCCCTCTCCTGCTGCTCCTCTTCCTTTGCATGCTAGAGGGAAACCTCTTGTGGTGACAACTTCCACTGGCGAGACTTCTCGAAGGTTGCCTTCTAGAGGGAAGGCTCATATGGCTCCGCCTACTGATACGGGTTCGTGGAGAGCCGAAGGTTCGCGAGGTCGGTCAGTGCCGCAAGATTGGTTTCATTATGCTGAGAGGTCGAGGACTCGTCGAGATTCTCCTCGCCGTAATGAAAGGTCCACCGATCCTCACTCAGGTAACCTTCTGAAGAATCTTAGTTTTTGAAAAAAACTTATATTTTAACTCATAAACCTTTTCAGCCCGCACGACTAGTGCTTCCTTCGTAGATTCAATTTGTACTCCTCTAGGCGAGTTTCTAACTCGTCCCGCCTTTACATACCTTGCCCTTGAATCGAATGTGGATCGGTTGATAGCGCGCGAGTTGAATCGTTGTCTCACGTCGTTGGAGGTTTGAGAGGAGAAAACCGAAGAGTTCGAGTGACATTTGGAGGGGGCCGAGGCGAAATACTATGCTATCAATTATCTGGACAGGCAAGCTGCAGACCTTGAGCATATGCAGGTTTTGCTTCAAGATGATATCCACGGGCTTCACACAAGCATGGGTGCTATCGGCACACTTTCTAGAATAGAAGACCATCCCCGCTGAAGCAAAGAGCCATAGTGAAGGCAAACAAAGAGCTTCAGATGACTCGTGAGCTGGGCTGACTGGGCCGCCACGTACAGACTTTGTAACGTCGCGGAAACCTGCCAATGATCTAAAAAATATATAAAAATTTTTATTAGTATATTTTGTTTGTAATAATGATATGCCAAGATCTTTGGACTCGTTTAAACAATATCTGTAGGATGAACATGCTCGTAGGCGAGATGATTCACCTACTTTCTTTTTTATTATTGATTCATTACTGTATGGTATTTTACGGTATTTTACAAGTCTTTTTTATTTGCTTTTTGCAAGTTTATTTACTTTTCGTGGAGTCAAATAGAATAAGTTCGCGTCTGTGTCGCTTTTAGATGAGAAAGGCCTGCTTTTGCGCGAGTCAGTGTCTCAACTTGCGGGGCACTGACTCGCGGAAGATGACACATCGTTATCCCCTTTTACACTTTGCGACAAGTTAGCGGGTCCCATCTATAAATAGACTTACCCGGGTCCAAATTAAATGCACTTTTTCCGTTCGATCTTCCCTTTGCAAGTTGATTCGAGCGAGTGTGTGATTAAGAAGTCGCGTGCACTGCGAGGCAAAGTTTTCCTCTGTCCGTTTTAAGAAGTCAATAACCACCGAGGCCGAGCTGGAGGGTTTTAGAACCTGTTCTTACCTACTGGTTACACGACGAGGCTGCCTAAAGAGTGTGAGTATGTCAACACCTTTTTCCCTGATCAGCCCACGTTCCCCTTATTGCACTTCAAGGTGGGGCTGCAATTACCGCTGTGGAAGGAATTTTTCCAAGTTCTCTGCTACTATGGATTGATCCTGGCTCAGATCAACTCCAACTGTATTGCGACCATCGTTGAATACCTTTGCTTCCTCTTCAATGAGGGAATTGAATTTGATCTTATGGTATTTTGCAAGGTCTTCATCATGTCGGTGACCAAGGCGGGCTTCACCTATTTTGGTAGCTAGACGTGCTCATTGGTGGGAACCTCGAACAAGGTTCACCGCTGGAACATGAGGTTCCTATTTATTCACGCCGACTTCAACAACGTCTTGCATTAACCTCAACAGGCAAGAGCAAACTCTTCATCCCTCCCCCATCCTGAGCGGGCACAAGCTAGATCTTTAGCTCACCTTTATGAAAAAGAAGTTTGATATAGTTCGCTTCCGCCAGCGAGTTGCCCAACTCGCCTACATTAATCCTGGCGAAGGTAACTTCAAACAAATTCTTTTGTTTACTGCAGGAGTTCGCCTGGTCCCTGTGAACGTCCGCCCTCCTGCTGGCGAGGCGACCCCTCCTACGTCTAGCGAGGTCCCTCCTAGGCGAGGCGGTGAAGGTTCTTTCGACCATCTTGGCGAGGATACTTCCGGTCGGCATGACGAGTTCGTTGATCTCGTTGTTCCTGAGGAGGCTCATTCACGTCGCCTTAGCAGCTTGAAGTGGGGTCTTCGGTGCTGAAACGTCGCAAGGAGGTTTCTTGCAAGAGGCGACGTGAAGAGCAGAGTGGGTACTCCTGGGAGGATCCCGACTCGCTCCCCAATTTCGGCCATGCTTTGCCCCGCTATTTGGCGTACCGGAGTTTTAGGTCGCTCCTTCGGAGCCTTGAGCTCGCTCATTAGACTGCGCGGAACCTCCTCAAGGCCGATGGGACTATTCGCCTGCATGAATCTATTCATCACAAGCTGCATGGTGTTCTAACGAAGGCGAAAGAGAGGTTGGCGGCCACCGATGCGAGGCTAGTTGAGGCCGAGGTGAAGCTGTTCGGGGAAAGTCCTACAACGTCGCCCTGGTGAGATTTTTCTCTTTATATTCATCTCGCCTATACCTTCTATCTTTTTAGGGATTTTCCTTTGACTGTTGATGAACTCCTACTTTGCAGGAGACCGAGCTCCTTGCGACGAAGATGTCCAAGTTGGAGAAAGACTTGATGGATAGATAGATGGCTTGGAGGTTGCTCAAATCCGAATCACCGAGTTGGAGTCTTAGCCTGCGTCGCAACGAGCTCCTGAGGTAGGTACTTCTGGTAACAAAAAAGCCATCCATTTGTCCTACATGGAGCTCACCGAGATGCGCTAAGAGATTGCGGGCTGTACTAGCGATCTGGTCCACGCCAAACTGAAAGGATATGGCTTCCTATCCAAGGCGAGTTTAAAGAAGTCGGATGAGGATCTTCTGCCAGAATTTTTTGCCGCAAGCACTTGCATGACTTCAAGTTCGGAGGGCTACTCCCCATCTCCTTCTCGCTAGGTGATAACTTCTTAAAAAGAAGATATTTAGCCCAATTTTTAGACTTAATATTCATTATAAATGCTTAAAATGAGTTTAAAAGAAATAGAAATGAAAAGTAAATTCATATTTATTTGATTTGTGGCTATTCCGGTATTTTTCCTATGTATTAGCGCAAGAAACGCCGAAGAAATCTGCTTGGAGAATCAAAATCTGCCCAAATAACAATTGCTGAAAAAAAGGTTGCAACCTCCGAAAAAAGGTTGCAACCTCTGGACGAAATTCAGATTTTGAATTTTAAATATGACGCCTTTTGCAAAAATGGAAAGATGCATCCGTTGGGGAAAGGGCTGGACGTTTTTTATGGGAGATTATTCTGAAATTGATATAATTCATTATCTTGAGGAGAGAGGGAGTGCTTCATCTAGGGTTTTCAAGGTTCATCATCCTTCAAGGGAGCGGCTAGAGAAGAAGAGAAGATTTTTCCAGGCTGATCGAGGGAGCGACTTCAGCGAAGGATTCCTACGACGCTTAAGTGTTAATTTTGCAACATGCTTTGTAAGATCTCTCCAACCGTTATGTGTGATTTCTCTGCCGTCATGAACTAAACTCGTTTAATCTTGTATTGTGAAAGTACGTTGTCTTTTGTGTTGATGAAATCTTAAATTTTTCTTTGTGAATGATTGATGTATGTCTTTACCGAATCTATAATCTTTATTTGAAAACTTTTGGCCAAGGTTTTGTCATTTTACTACGCTTCATAATTCGAGAGAGGAGTTGCGTAAGTGTGTTATAGATCCGGTATAGTATTTGAAGGGAGAAAGAGATTTCCCCTTAGTATTAGCAACTTTGGTTTTCGATCTTTAAGCGGTACTTGTCTCTCCCGAGGGGGAAATAGAGGCTAGGAATTTCCGATACCGAGAGGTACGGATATTCAACCTTAAAATCGTTGCAAGACGTGTCATCACTCACTATCGCAAAGTAATCTTCAAAAGATTTGTCACATTAGACTTCGGAAATCATAATACAAGATTATCTCTTCTATATCTAAGTACTTTCTCTTAGCAATTCGTAGTCTAATTTCATTAGTAGGCTAATCGTAGTTTTGAACAAATCTCTATTTTACTTGACTTGGATTTAAAGAAAAGGAATAACTGGTACTTGCGAGCACTAAATTCACCACCTCTCCGTGGAAACGAACTTTAATCACTCTTTATTACTTGATCCGGCACGTGCACTTGCGTGTAATACGTATACCTGTTTAGGACGTATCAAGTTTTTGGCGCCGTTGCCGGGGAGGTGCGAATAATTTAGTGTTTTTTCTTGCAATATTAGTGAACTCTAAGTATTTAGAGCTCAAGTCTCTACTTTATTTTTATGTTTATTTGTAATATTATCTAGTGCATGACCTTATTTTAAAAAAAAAAAATTTAAATATTATTTTATTTTATTCTTATCTATTCTAAAGGTTTATTAAGCAGGTAATCTGTATCTAAAATAATTTTCGTGTGTAGTTTGTTTTGCAAAGAAAATTTTATTTTATTTTAACCACATCCTTTCAAAATAAAATGTATACACACGTGAGATGCGAGTGGTGTGGTTCGTTTAGTCATACTACTGATGCGCGTTACATGAGGACTGCTGGGTATCATTCGTGGCTCGCAAAACACAAGAAATATTTAAGTCTCTAATATTGTGCGACAAACCACTACAACATTGCGTCCTCACGTCAAATAGTTCCTCAACCTTCTGACTCGACACCTTGGATATCAAATAGTAATGTTGGAGAGTGTTTGTTTTGTCGTAGTAACGAGCACGCTTTGAAAGATTGCATTGCATTTCAGCGTCAAAGAGAGGTGGATAACAAACCAAATATCCAAATCATCTCATCATCTTCTCATTCTGTCATTCCTTATGATTCTGATGATATATGCGCAGTACCACCTTTTCTACGTGGGACTATTGCGGATATACCCATCATTATCGTTGGTGATCGGTGCGATGACGTGGAGGAGCTACCTCCCCATGCACATTCATCACATATTTGTGATTCACTCACGGATGAACCTGAGCATATATTTTCTGAATTAAATATTAATAATGTTCCTCCAATTTCTTTGCAAAACTTTTCTACACCTATTTTTGCCGATCGTGTCGAAGATATTGCGCAGGGTGATGATCCAGAACCCGTGATTGCTCCAAAGTGGGACAAAGATATTGATCCCTCCGATGGAGGGAATCATTCTTTGGAGCACGATGACGCGCCAACGTGGGATGAAGTTGATATCCTTTTTGATGTGGAGGTTTGCACTTGTTCATTGGAGGAGCTCCAACTCACCACCAAGGCCCTTGAGTTCTCAGGTGCCCCTTATTATGATGACTATGAGACCTACATCGATCAATTTTTAGAACCTGCTAGGAGTGAAACCGGGATCACTCCCATGATTAGAGATCATTTATATCTTTCCTCTATTTTATTTCCTAACCCCCTTCCAATATCTGAGCTTGTGAGCGTTGATTTGTCACGGGCACTCAAAGAGGGCATAAACCATTCTGTTCAAGTCAATGAGGAAAACATCTCCTTATGTGAGGAAGTTCATTCCTCCTCTATAGGAGAAGCTTCATTCATTCTCTTTTCTCCCGGAAGCCTTCCTATTGATGATGATACCTTACTAGGCAACGATATATTTTATGGTGAGAATGGTGAGGAACATTCCTCCTCTTCTTACTTTTTGTTTCCTCTACCTGTGAGATGCATGTCTTATTATTTAGGCAGATGGGTAGCTATTTTATCGTTGTATCGATATCCGCTACCGACATGGATATTAGAACAGTTATCTGTTCATTTTTCTTTTCATCGTCCCATAATTTAGAATTTTAAAATTTCTGAATAAGTCGTGCTGGGGAGACATTAAACCCAGTAGTTATCTTCCATTTTCTGCATATTATGTTTTAATTTTCCTGTCCATTTTTGTAATCCTACGATAAATTAGGCGCTAGATGGGAGGCAACTCATCATTTAATTTTATATTTATCTATTTTAATAATAATCTAAAAAATAAGTAAAATTAATTATTATTATTATTAAGTTAGTGTTTTCTATTAGTTTTGATCGGAGGAAGCCTAATGTGGGGAGAATATATATATTTTAAGTGAAGTTCGAATGTTGCAACCCAAAAAAAGGTTGCAACCTTTTTTTTTTGCTGTTTGCGTTTCATTATTGTACGGCGTTGACAGAAATTTGAATGTTGCAACCCCCAAAAAAGAGGTTGCAACCCTTTTTTTTTCAGATTTTTTAAATTTTTTTTTTCTCTGCTCCTTTCTAAAGAACTGCGCCGCAAAGCTTTGGTAACTGAACCGACCTACTTGATTTTGTTTTCAAACCATCTTTTCATGAGATTAAACTTTCCAATTGCCGATTCAGTTTTAATTTCTTGCCTTAATCATTCTGATTAGCAACCTGATTCAGCCTCCTTGTCTAAATCTCGATCCTTTCCCAAATCGTGAGCAGTGGAGTGCTCGCGGCAGAATCAGAGAGAACGTAGTGCAATTGGCTTCTTGAGAGCGACGATGAACATTATTATCTTCTTTTCAGTTCTATTTTGTGTTCGTTATATGTGTTATGAGTGGATTATCTGGTGATAATATATTTATCTTTTTGGACATTATATTTTGTGATATGTTACGTATGGTGATAAACTGACATGATGCTCGAGAACTTCTTGATTATTTCTTCTATCATGGTGTTCTATTGCGTGATCATGGATTCATCTCACGTATATCTTGCCTCGTTAAGATTATTGCTTTGCATGGAGTTATGTTATACGGTGGTTGATTATGACATATATAATAAATTGAAATTAATGTGTTTTGCCCATTGTGATGATGAGACTTTATGCTTATTATGTGATAATTTCTGGACATGATTTTTTTTACAGTGCAATATTTTTATTGTACTTTATGATATGCTCCTATGATTTGTTGATGCTTTGTATGTTGGTTATTGCGAAACACTCTTATTTTGCCTACCTTCAAGCTAATCTAAAATTGAAATGGGTTTTCTAGTAAGCTTGTTGTGTCATGTTAGAGTGTAGCATGATATTATGAGTTGTGCTGTTATTTTATGATTCCTACAGTGATGTAGACTTAATCCTCTAGAGTATTATTAGGATGACAAAATGATAGTTTTTACCTTACATGATCATGATATACTTGTGTCACTTTTGATGGTTTTTTATACTACACGTTGAATTGGACAAAACTCTATTTTATGCTTTAACATTTGTATATGTCCAAGATATAAGTTTTACAGGCTACAACACATGGTTAGGATTGCTGATGGACATTCCACAATAGAGTAAATCGGGTACATCATTGAGAAAGTATTGGACAACCATGCAGACATTTCAATCTTCAGGGGAGTATTTAAATTTCAAGTATCTATTTTTGTCCTTCATTTTGTCCTTTTTTATATGTGTTGATTAATAAAAATATTTTAAATTACAATTCTTGGGTATTGAAGTCTCTTTTCTAGGAACTAGCAAATGACAAAAGTGTGGAGGTGGGGGTGGTATAACCCTCATTAATTGGGTGAGGAGTGAACTTTTGTAACATTAATGGTTGATCCTACTTCTTGACATAATTAACGAATAAGTTATTCAATTCTATTTGATGACTAGTGTTTGTAGGATGGTCATTGTTAATGGTTCACATTTTTGATTTGAAGTTAGTGAGATGAGTAAAATCTCTTTAAGTATTTCTGTATCCACAATATTCTTTAAAAGAATTTTTTTCCCTAAAAAAAAATTTTTATTGACTTCTAACAATAATGATGGAAGGGCGAGCAAGAACCAAGTTGGAGATTTAAATCAAAGCGTTGAGTGGGTATTTTATTTTGTAAGGATGGTTAGAATTTCTATCAATTCGTGTCTCACTACCTATATTTGATTTGATCACCCACTATCCTTTGAACTTGAACTTTTGATTACAATGCATAATTTCCTCACATTCCTAATAGTAATTTCTTAGTAACTTTTCAACTATGAAGGATTATTAAAAGAAAAAATTGTAAGTCGTAGTGATATGTTGCCTAAGTGTGTGTACACCTACTTGGAACGATCTCTACTATGACTTTATAAAAAAGGGATAAAAAAAGAGAATGTGTCATAGTGATATGCGGCCTAAGTATGTATATTCGTACTTGGAATGATGCCAACTATGTTTAATAAAAAAATATAATATAAAAAAATGTCATAGTGATATGTGGCCTAAGCGTGTGTACACCTACTTGGAATGATCCCAACTATGGACTAAAATTATGATAATTGAAAAATGAGCCTCATAGTTTGAAGAGTTATTAAGTATATTAACAAGGGAAATACTTTTTACTTTCATAATTTATTTCTAATCAAGTCAGAGCCATTTCCACCACTAGTCCTCGTATTTTCTTGTCAAATTAAACTACTAACTCTAGTGGAGGTTAAGTCAAAAACTTGGCTTATTCTCATTCCTTCTTAGTTATTTAGGAAGTTCGATGAGAAATATTTAGGGGAGTCAATGATTTTAAAGGATAACACACATAACACTAGAAAGTTTAATTGAGCTTTATCTTTCATCAAACTAATGAATATTTGATTACTTTGAACCATTAATGTTTGACAAGTTCTCAATTGGTTAAATTAAAACTCTTGAGTAAGCGTTCTTTAATTATTTTTGAGAAGAAGGATCATAAGAGTTATATATTTTGGCTACATCCTCTCACTCAATTTTTATGATTGGAATTGTCTTTGCTAGGGACTAGCAAAGGTTTAAGTGTGGAAGTGTGATAACTTCTTAAAAATAAGATATTTAGCCCAATTTTTAGACTTAATATTCATTATAAATGCTTAAAATGAGTTTAAAAGAAATAGAAATGAAAAGTAAATTCATATTTATTTGATTTGTGGCTAATCCGGTATTTTTCCTATGTATTAGCGCAAGAAACGCCGAAGAAATCTGCTTGGAGAATCAAAATCTGTCCAAATAACATTTGCTGAAAAAAAGGTTGCAACCTCCGAAAAAAGGTTGCAACCTCTGGACGAAATTCAGATTTTGAATTTTAAATATGACGCCTTTTGCAAAAATGGAAAGATGCATCCGTTGGGGAAAGGGCTGGACGTTTTTTATGGGAGATTATTCTGAAATTGATATAATTCATTATCTTGAGGAGAGAGGGAGTGCTTCATCTAGGGTTTTCAAGGTTCATCATCCTTCAAGGGAGCGGCTAGAGAAGAAGAGAAGATTTTTCCGGGCTGATCGAGGGAGCGACTTCAGCGAAGGATTCCTACGGCGCTTAAGTGTTAATTTTGCAACATGCTTTGTAAGATCTCTCCAACCGTTATGTGTGATTTCTCTGCCGTCATGAACTAAACTCGTTTAATCTTGTATTGTGAAAGTACATTGTCTTTTGTGTTGATGAAATCTTAAATTTTTCTTTGTGAATGATTGATGTATGTCTTTACCGAATCTATAATCTTTATTTGAAAACTTTTGGCTAAGGTTTTGTCATTTTACCACGCTTCATAATTCGAGAGAGGAGTTGCGTAAGTGTGTTATAGATCCAGTATAGTATTTGAAGGGAGAAAGAGATTTCTCCTTAGTATTAGCAACTTTGGTTTTCGATCTTTAAGCGGTACTTGTCTCTCCCGAGGGGGAAATAGAGGCTAGGAATTTCCGATACCGAGAGGTACGGATATTCAACCTTAAAATCGTTGCAAGACGTGTCATCACTCACTATCACAAAGTAATCTTCAAAAGATTTGTCACATTAGACTTCAGAAATCATAATACAAGATTATCTCTTCTATATCTAAGTACTTTCTCTTAGCAATTCGTAGTCTAATTTCATTAGTAGGCTAATCGTAGTTTTGAACAAATCTCTATTTTACTTGACTTGGATTTAAAGAAAAGGAATAACTGGTACTTGCGAGCACTAAATTCACCACCTCTCCGTGGAAACGAACTTTAATCACTCTTTATTACTTGATCCGACACGTGCACTTGCGTGTAATACGTATACCTGTTTAGGGCGTATCACTAGGGCGGTGTTGACCTCGGCTACCCGCGAAGCGAGATCCTTTGCGACTCCAAAGACTGCGAAAGCTCCTTTCCCCTCTTGTTTTTTGTTTGAATTCATAGAAACTATTTATATGTATATGGGCGATTCGTCACCCTTTTTGACGTAATGTTTTGCCCATAAAAGGTAGTAAAAAAGGAAAGCATTGATTTTGTCAATTTATTTTGCATCTTGCTCTTGCAAGCCGAGACCTCGCTAGGCTCTTGGGAACGAGCGAGCTGAGACCTCGCTAGGCTCTTAGGATGAGCGAGCCAACACCTTGCTAGGCTCTTAGGAACGAGCGAGCCGAGACCTTGCTATGCTCTTTAAAGGCATGCTAGCCGAGATATTGCTAGTCTCTTAGGAACGAGCGAGCCGAGACCTTGCTAAGCTCTTAGGACGAGCGAGCCGTGACCTCGCTAGACTCTTAGGAATGAGCTAGTCGAGACCTCGTTAGGCTCTTAGGAACGAGCGAGCCGAGACCTGGCTAGGCTCTCAGGATATCTGATGTCTATATTAAATCTTTGGGAGGGAGTGGCATTCGAGAGGTCTGAAGGCCAATATACAAGTGAGGAGCTGATCTCGACCGACCTTTTAGAGTTTTGGATTTAAGTGGACTCGCAACGCTCGAGACATCCTAAACCTTGTTTTTAGGAGATGTAATCGGGAGGGAGAGACACTCGAGGGGTCCAAAAACCAACAAACACGTGAGGAGCTGATCTAGACTGACCTTGTAGAGATCTGGACTTAAGAGGACTCGCAGCGCTCGAGGCGTTGTCCTAAGCCCTATTTTTAGATGTAATCGGGAGGGAGAGACACTTGATGTGTCCGAAGGCCAACATACAGTTGAGGAGCTGATCTTGACCGACCTTGTAAAGGTCTGGACTTAAGTGGACTCGTAGCCCTCGAGGTGTTGTCCCAAGCCTTGTTTTTAGGAGATGAAATCAGGAGGGAGAAGCACTCGAGGGGCCCGAAGGACAACATACAAGTGAGAAGCTGATCTCGGCCGACCTTGTAGAGGTCTGGACTTAAGTGGACTCGCAACGCTCGAGGTGTTGTCCCAAGCTCTGTTTTTAGGAGATGTAATTGGGAGGGAGGGGCACTCGAGGGGTCCAAAGGACAACATACAAGTGGGGAGCTGATCTCGACTGACCTTGTAGAGGTCTGGACTTAAGTGGACTCGCAACGCTCGAGGTGTTGTCCCAAGCTCTGTTTTTAGGAGATGTAATCGGGAGGGAGAGGCACTCGAGGGGTCCAAAGTCCAACATACAAGGAGCTAATCTCGACCTACGTTGTCGAGATCTGCACTTAAGTGGACTCGTAGCGCTCGAGGCGTTGTCCCATGTTCGACCGAGACTGCTTTTAGGATACTATTATAGAAAAATCACAAATTTCATTTCTGGACAGGTTTCATCCCGTCACTCAATAGTTAAAACAAACTAACGATATCGATTCTTGAAGAGTGTATAACGCATGAAAGAAGAATCATTTCTTTTCTTCGTGCTTTAGCTTAGGAGTTCTTTAAGCCTATGAATTTTGAAGTCATTCTAGCTCTCAGACATGAATGACCCGTAGTTTAGAGAGAACTTATCTCTTATAAGTTGATTTAAAGGATCACTCCAAACTCCTTTCTAATAACTCTACAGGTGAATGGGAAGTGTACTCGAGGGATTGTCGGCCAACATGTAAGTGGGGAGCTGATATCGGTCGTCAATGCAGAGGTTTTGACTTAGAAGGATGCACTATTATCTCGAGGTACTGTCTCATCACCCGACCCGGGGTTTACGAGAGTCAACTCAGAGATTTAGATTCTAAATCACTTGTGAAGACAGGTTTCATCTCGATATGTCCCAGAGCCTTAATAATTTTAAGGAAGCCAAGTAGATTTAACTTTGTTAATGATTGAAAATGCATATTTAGTTATTTACAGAGGATGTAACCTGTTGAGCATTTGTTCTTTCGCCGTTGCTTTTATGGGTAAAATTGCTTCAAATCGTTTCCACTCCAAGTGTTCTTGAGAAGTTCTCCATCTGAGTCTTGTAGGCGATACACTCCCGAATTGAGAGCTTCCTGCACTATGAATGACCCTTCTCAGTTTGTGTTAAGCTTGTCAATGGAGGCAGATCTACCTGCCGTGTCTACTTTCTTCAGTACAAGATCTCCCACTTTGAACTGTCTGGTGCGAATATGTTTCTCAAAGTGTCGGGTCATTCCTCTCTTGATCTCTTCTCGCCGAACTGACGCTAAGTATCAAAGCTCTTCGATGAAGTCAAGGGAGAGCCTTCAAGCTTCTTCGTTCTCAAGACGCCATTTTTCACCTTCCTCTCCCACCACCACCCTTGGGCTTCTGACCTCGAACTCTACTGGGATGAGACCTTCCGATCCATGAGACAATTTGAAAGGAGTCTCTCCACATGCAGAGTTCGGGATAGTTTTCAAGGCCCATAAAACTGAGAGAAGCTGCTCTGCCCAACTCCTTTTCAGATTCTCCACCTTCTTCAACATATTCAAGATAAGCTTGTTGACGACCTCGACTTGGACATTGCTCTAGGGGTGATGTACGGATGTGAATCTAAGATTTGTTCCTAACTGGCTACAAAATCAGTAAGCTCTAGGCTGGCGAACTTTGGTGTAGTTCGTTATCTGTGATGATTGCGAGGGGTATTCTAAACCTACAAGTGATCTCTCCCCAGATAAAGGTCTTCACTACTTGCGATGTGGTCTTGGCAAGAGCCTTAGCTCAACCTCATGGAACTGAATCTTGTGTGAGCTCACTGGGAGATCTCGCGAATGCTACAATCCATGCTCACCGCACCAAAAATGTTGAAATCAAAAACCGGTTTTAAAGAGTTCGGACCAAGGGGTAGCCCGAGATTACTGATCTCTCGATCCAACACCACGAATCCGGTGGTGAATATATATATATATATATATATATATATATATATATATATATATATATATATATATATATATATAAAGAGAGAGAGAGCGTAAGGGTTGTCACGAATTGGACCCGAGTGCTGCAACGAGGAGGTCTCGCCACATATCCCGAAGTCTATAGGAACTTTCCCTCCAAAGCCAAGAGCTAGGCTAGGCATAAGGCACAAACTTGAGATGTAAAGAGCTTGGGGGTGGGGTGGGGGTTCAATGTGTCTTTTCTTGTACCCATTGAGTCATATTTATTGACAATCCAAGGGGGAGGGGGTTTGCGAATAACGACCCTAGCAAAATACCTAACCCGTCTAGCGGGTGAGAGGACCTCAACGAGATGGTTGTTGTTAGAAAAGGATCTTGCCAGTGAGAAATTGATCTCGCGAGATCATTCTGCCGAGGTGCCGAGGAGCTCGTTAATGGGTGACTTTGAAGGAGACCTCGCCTACAGGCACGATTAAAAGAGGTCTCGCCTATGGACGAGTTCAAGAAAGACCTCACCTATGAGCGAGGTTAAAGAGGGTCTCGCCTATAGGCGAGTTCAAGTGGGGTCTTGCCCCTATGCTTGCCTTTTGATCTTCTTTGTTGGGGCTTCTCTTCCAACTTCATTGGTTGTTTGGTTTTGCTGACATGGCTGCGTCCATCCTCGTTGAATATGCATTGTACGCTGATAGTATATGATCATAACAGTTAGCATTAGACTAGATGGTTTAGTATGTTGAAAAGTTCATATCTTTGTTTGAGCGTTTTTTCTCTGTTGTGATTTTGAAAAAAATACAGACGCTATTCTTTTGCACTTTCAGAATTGCGGATCCTCTGAAACGTCATTTTATGTCCGATTACAACCTCAGGTAGGGAGTCACGCTCATGAATGCCGCTTTATCTCCGTTTCCAACTATCATCGCCCTCACGAACAAGCCCTTATTAGTCTTCTTAAATATAATATCCTATGTAATTCATTTATACTTTTCGTTAAAAATTTGAAGAACAATTATCACATTAGCTTGATTATTTTTCAAAGCATCTCATGAGCTACTTTCATCCAGACATTTAAACGTAAAGTCAACTGTGATGGGGGAGTTGATGAGGAGCAGCTCGTCCGACCCGTTTGGGTCTACTCCCGACGACCTCAGGCATAGTGGCGATCAGGATCGTTTATTTCGAGCGGCTCGTCGATCATAGTATTTTTGTCTCATGTTACATTTTATTTAGAGTTGTATTTGTGTATTTTTTTTAGTCGGATTGTCGACCAATCATAGCCGTTCATTGTTCCCTAGAAAAGTTATAAATAGAGAGCGTGTATCTCATTTTAGGCATTGGAAAATGGAGTATTGAAAGTCATTCTTTAGTCATCTCTGTGCCGATGCTGAATCCTGGGTGTGAAGCTCGGGCCTACCCCCTATTTCTCACCTTGGTCGGCCACCCCCTTCTGCCCCCTCATCTTGGCCGACCACCCACATTTCCTCCTCCCTGCCGTGAATCGTCTTCCTTATTCGCCCCAGCAGTGGGCCTCCACCAAACCTCCCCTCCAACAATCGGCCTCCACCATACCTCTCCACCACTAGCCGGCCTCCTCACCTGCACCACCCACGCAGCCGGCAACAGACCATTCTTCGTCTCCATTTGCCGGCCACCACTTCCCCTTTTTTCCTCCCCTCCACCGGAAGAGCCGGCCTTAGGCACTCCTCCACTTCCTCTACAAACAGAAGCCCCTTCTCCCTCCCTATTTCCTTATCGTGGAGCCACCATAATAGCTCCCCATATCCATTTTCTAACTTCCACAAAAACAACCACCTTTGGGAATTTGGTGTCTGGTTTTAGCTTGTGGAGGATGGGTGATGGAGGAGACCTGGAGGCCGGCTGTGGCTTGTGGGGGAAAATGGAGGAAGGGTAGTGGAGGTTGGTCGGCTGTAGGGGTAATTGGGAGGTTACTGTAGGAAGATGAATAGGGAAGGAGATGGAGGAGAAAGGTGGGATTCTATATTATGGAAGATCGACAGTGGTATTAGGTAGGGGAATAGTGGTGGCCGACTGTTTAATTGGGAGGAGGAGGTGGGGTTGCTGCAGCCGGCCAAAGAAGATGGGTGGAGGGGGAATCTAGGCTTCACGCCAAGAATGGATGGGGGGGGGGGGCAAGGCTTCATGCCCCGGCTCGGCACCGAAATGACCAAAGATTAGGCCTCTATGCTCCAATCTTCAATGTCCCTAATGAGAACCCTCACCCTCTATTTATAACTTTTCTAGGGAGCAATGAACGACTATGATTGACCGATGCTCCGACTAAAAAAAATACAAAAATACAACTCGAAATCAAATGCAACAAGAGACAAAAATACTATGATCGGCGAGTCGCTCGAAATAAACGATTCCGATCGCCACCGCGCCCGAGGTCATCAGGAGTAAACCCAAATGGGTCGGGCGAGCTGCTCCCCATCAACTCCCCCATCAATTTCCCCCTCCTTGAAAGCATTCATCTCCGTGAATGAAGATGAGCATGCTCTCGTCTAAAGGCGAGGAGATGCTGTCAAAGATGTCGGAGTCGGAATAGTGGACATTTATGCGCAAGAAAGTACTGTTGTTGTCGAACACTGTATGGCACTGTTGTGCAAAAAACTGAGGTGTTATCTGTGTCGGAGAATGTCGTACTGATGTGGAAGAAGTCGTATGATCAAGCGGTGCTAAGGACCCGAACTGAGGAGGAGGATGGGTGGTATAGCAAAGGTTGTTGCTGATGTGGTGAAGTGGAAGGATGCAATGGTGGTAACTGGGACTGTGGAGGAGTAACGGATGTAGACGTAGGCTGAGTGGATGTGGTGGTAGAGGGCGAAAGGTACATGTAGTCACACAATTCAAAGTATGAAGTCAAATCTTCAACATTGAATACAAGTGAAATCCTCATACTTGGCGGGATATCCAGTTCATAAGCATTTGCTCCAACTCGTTTCAGTGCTATGTAAGGACCCATTGGCTTAACATTTAATTTTCGAGCAGTTCTCATGAGTAACCTCTCAGCACATATACAAATCAACACATGTTGTCCTTCTTTGAAGCTTTGCAATCTCCTGTGACTATCATCATAAGATTTATAAATAATTTTATTGCAAGTACTTGTGCGTCAGATAGACTTATGCATACTATAAAGTGACAATGAATGATGGTTGATAGACATAATAGATCTCCTATATAGAGGCCTTACAACCCTCCAGATGTCATCCCAAAGGGGCACATGATCAGAGGGATCAATGGGTGGGGTGTAAAAAAATTCATCGCGAGTGCGATGATCATTTAAATAAACACCCAAAGTGTTGACACTAATAATGATGGAATCGAATCCAAGGCCATCGAGTGCACTCTCACTATCGACAATTCAAAGATAGTGGGCACGTCCCTAAATAGTGGTGGCTTATTTGGGGGCTCTTTTAGTGGAGTGTAGAAATATTTGTCGAGTGTGAGATAAATACTCAGAAGGCTATGCGAAACTTTGGCATTGAGATGCCACTCTATGATGTGTAGAATGCCTCCAAAAAGCAAAAAATCATCAGATGACTCACTGGGATGGGTATAATGAAATTCGTCGCAAATGTGACGAGTGTCAATATAAGTTCCTGAAATATCAGGAGTGACCTTAAATGTAAGAGGGGCTATCACTGAGTACACAACTTTAGATTCGAGAACCTCGTAGATGGGGTGACTCGGAGATCTGACTAGAAGAGGTGTCAAGAATCTTGTACTCAGAAATGGATCACTCATCCTTGCAAGGACGTGGTGGTTCAATAGGAGGCTCAACAGGGGGTGTTTAAAGAACCCGTCAAGTTGGTGATGGTCCTCTAGATGCAAACTGTTGAATAGTAGAGAGTAGAAAATGCTTGATACTATTATTCATCCACATAGGGCATTATATAGGAGTTACAACATGACATAAAACACTGATAGGCGGTGTGAGACTAAACCACAAATAGATAAAGACACTACAAGACCGACATTGACTTGATAATTCCAACACTTCCCCTCAAGCTGAAGGGGGAATCCTTCAGCTTGGACATCACAAATAACGACAATGGAGGTAGATGATGCGGGACAAAATATCAGACGAGCCATCGAGGGAATATCCAAACCGGGGACATAGCCACACACGACGCTGACCCACACACGACGCAAGCCCCACATGCGGCGTAGACTCACTGGAAACCGGTCAACCAACATCACGTACACACACAACATGCGAAAGAGAACGAAAGATGTGGAGCAAATCATCAAACGAGTAATCAGAGATAATCCGTCAGGGATAATTTGTCGGGAATAATTCGCACAAAGGGCGGTCCCTCACGACACAGTCCCACACAACACGGTCCCACGCGACACAACCCGCTGAGATTGGAACACCAACATTAGTCGTGTCCCAACACATGACTAATCCAAAGAAATATAGGGAGATGCAACCAACACACGAAATACGCCTAGAGGTCGTGTGGAACGAAGGCGAAAGTCGGGAAAGATCATCCGAGTCGTCTTTGTCCCAAACACTCGCCCTCACGTGGATACCAAGTGCATATGCTAAGCAAATACAAACAACAATCAAACAAGAACAATGAGAGACACATAAAGAATACTAAAAACGACCATGAAATATTATCATCCGCAAGGGATCATTGCCCCGGAAGAGGTAGAAGCAGTTAAAATTGAGAGAAATATGACATGCAGTGGCTGAATATGGAGCAACCAGCAAAGTGGCTGCCATGACTGGAAGGGAAGCCGTCCATGAAGTTGCAGCCGAGCATAGAGACGACAGGAACATGGGACGATGATGGAGAAGCATCCACAATGAAGAGCAGGTGGGGCTGTGAAATAGACAGACGGGATCAACTCCAGGCGGGATTAGCAGAATCAGTTCCAAGCTGGATCAGTTGTTGATACCGGATCAGCTGAACAACGGTTGGATCGACAGAGCAATGGCCGAGAGAGACGAAAAAGGATTCGATGCACGGGATCGACGGCTTCGATGCACGGGATCAGCGGCTTCGATGCACGGGATCGACGACTTCGATGCACGGGATCGGCGACTTCGATGCACGGGATCAGCGGCTTCGATGCACGGGATCAACAATGCACAGGATCAACAATGCACGGGATCAGCGTCTTCGAATGAAGACAGGGGATCAACGCCTTTGTCTAGGGGAAAAAGGAGCCACTCCCGTCGATGGAGTCAAGCGGGCATTGCGTCGACGGGAGCGGTCGGGATACGGCTCGTCGGGAGCCCTAGTAGTGGCGCAGGACGGGAACAGGACTCAATTGAGGAAGAGGCGGAAACATGACTCAAGTGAGAGGCAGACCGGCCCACGGGGAAATTTTTTAGGGTTTCAGATCGAGAGGCTTTGATACCATGTTGAATAGTAGAGAATAGAAAATGTTTGATACTATTAATCATCCACATAGGGCATTATATAGGAGTTCCAACATGACATAAAACATCGATAGGCGGTGTTGGACTAAACCACAAATACATAAAGACACTACAAGACCGGCATTGACTCGATTTCCAACACAAACCATTGCAAGGTTCAGTGTTCTCAAAGATGGGTGAGACGGTCATCACGAGATCAACACTAGCCTCTTGGCTCCCGGTAGTAATGTGGTTCAGGACGATGACAATGGAAGAGTGAGAATAGTGCATACTCAGTAGCGGGCTAATACGTGTACTATCGTGGGCAATTATACGACTTCTCGTGACTCCTTATTTGAGAGCTTTAACTATTGTGACATAAGTTTATTTTAATTTATAAATCGAAATATTATTGCAAGCAAAATCACCTGATTTTGTGTGGTTGCATATAGAAGTTTTCCCATTATTTCTCCGTTATATAGGACCGTCCTGCGTCAAATTGTCTATCAAAATATATGCTTCTAAAAGTGAATATTTATCTGTTCAGTGAACAGTGAAATTGCACCCAATCAAAATTGTATCCTATACTTCAGTAATTAAAATCTGCAATGCAATTTTAAACTTATATATTATGTCCATGCAGGAATGTTCCCCTACCATGCTTGTAATTCTAATAACTCCTCCACCAGTTGACGAGGATGGGCGTAATGAATATGCACGGTTTGATGTATTCTCCTTTTGTTTGATGTTGGTGCATAGTATTTTTAATCAAACATTGGTAATAATGATGCCTGGAGGCTCTTATATACATTAATGACTGAATCATAATGACCAAAGAGTAAGCATACAAGCTTTAGGAAAATCACGACTACACTGGTTTCCGTGCTATACAGTTTGCTTATTATAGCAAAGTTAACTGTTATCAATGGCAGATCTATTTAAACTTTGGATTCAGTTTTAAATGCCATTTTGTTATCCACGTATGGTTAGAGCTTTTCAGTTTCCATTTATTTAAATTTTGTTTAACATCTGAACAATATTTTTTTCTCCTTGGCCAATGAAAACATCATCATCACACTCATTATTAGCCTTCTATAATTTTTTCATCCATTCATGTTGGAGGTTGCATTAGGCGTTTCTATTTTGTTCAAATCTTACTGTATCAGATACTGGTGTGTACCTTTTCTTTTCAACTTTCGAATTTACCTCAGCATTCTTATCTCCAAAGATAATACACAAATTCAGCAACATCCTTTCTTGTTTATCATATAATTTATTATTTACCACTTTTCTAATTGGTGAATGTTTCCTCTTCACTTCTCTTTATGATAACATATTAGATAGGAGGAAGGAAGATGGTGCCCCAGCCTAGCTAAGGAGAAACGCACTAAATGATTCTTCTTGTGAATTTATAAATCTAGAAACCATGAACAAAAACAACTTTGATATCAGTTTGGTTATCATCATCACCAAATTGAGGGACAGAGTAGGGTGAGGAGGTGGAGGGATATAGTGGTTGAGGCCTGACGAGATAGGCAGCGTACAAGTCGAATGATGCAGTCGGTTAGTATCCTCATGCAGAATAAAACGAGAGACGGGTTTTTACGTCTTTTTTGTTTTTGATACCATGTTTTATAGTAAAACCATGATAATCATATTCAATATCGACCTGTCTTATAAATAGGAGAAGATATATGAGTATTATGCCATTACATGAGAAATGGAAATAAAATACAAAACAATTCTAACAAATACTTTGATGAAGGTTTTGTTTGGAGGAGTGTTCTTGCTCCGGCTAATAATGAGTTTGTATAATCCCTTTAAATAATTTCAGAAATAGCCACCAAGTCCTATAAAGAATGCTGGTCTGAGAAACCCTTCCTGACTTTGAAGCCGCCATTAAATCCTCTAAAACCTGTTGATTAGCCACATCACATTACATAATCGATTAATTGCAGAAGATTACAATACAATCTCTTGATTTCTGGCTGCAGGTTCATCAATCCATTTGCTAGCAACCTTTTGAGTTTGTAATGTCCTTCCATGCTATAATTGAGAATAGTACCACATTGAGAAATTTAGATAGCCTTGCGCACTTCGTACAAATTCCGGGCCTCTCCACCTCTAACCAATTAGTTATAGGTTAAATGCTTGAATTCTAAACGACATCAAAGCAAACTAGGCTTAACGACATACTCCCACGTTAGCCAATTAAAAAAGTTCACGTATTAGAAACTAAATGATGCAGGACCAGGATAGGCCTGCCACCCTGGAGTCCCACTAGGGGGCCCACGACCTCAACAACCTTTCAGATTTCTGCGGTGGGACCGGATACGGGTTGGGGTGTACGGACCGCAGGCCTAATAAATCTGCCTTGGTGCAGCGCCATGGTGGGCTCCCTGGCGGGACTCCATGGTGGCAGGCAAGTGTGACACATGTCTTGCATCATAAAAGTGCAGGACAGACGTCACACCTACCTGCCACCCTTGAGTGCCACCAGGGGGCCCACCTTGGCGTCGCACCATGACAGATTTATCAGGCCCGTGGGCGGTATACCCCAACCCGTCTCCGGTCCCACCACAGAAATCCAAAAGGTTGTTGATGCCGAGATTTGATCTCGAGACCTCCTTAATAAAGAGCTCTCATCACCAACTGATCTGGAGGTCTCAAGATCGAATCTCAACGTCAACAACCTTTCGGATTTCTGTTGTGGGTCCGGAGACGGGTTGGGATGTACGGCCCACAGGCCTGATAAATCCGTCTTGGTGTGACGCCAAGGTGGGCTCCCTGATGAGACTCCTGGATGCCAGGCAGGTTTGACACCTATCCTGCATCACTAAAGCTCCTGTGCATGAGGGGAGTGTTGATATAATTCCACATGAGACATTAAGATAACCTACAATTAATGTAGATTCCTGGACTCTCCACCCCAACAATTAGTTTTAGGTTTATTTTTATTTTATAACATGGTATCAAAGCAGGTTAGGCCTAACAACACACTCCCACATCACTCAATTAGTAAAAAATAGTCCACATATTAGAGGCCAATGACCCTACATATGAGGGGGCATGTTGAAAATTGTCCCCAGGTCCAACCAATTAGTTTTGAGTTGGATTTTCACAATTATTACATGTAAAATGTACTCTCTACTTATTATTTCCCTGAGATCAGTTTATAGTTCTTAAATTTCACTTAGTTTTTTTCCTCTCTATTTTTACCTCTCCTTAAATTGAACATTTCTTTTCTTTTAGATCACTATACGGTGACAAGGCCAGGGAGTTGCCTGAGAGGACAAATGAAATCACTGGAATTTATGCCAGTAATTGTGTTGAGCTTGCTCAGGAATTGAGTTTGCCTTGTGTTGATATGTGGTCTCGCATGCAGGAAACTGTAGGTTGGCAGAAAAAGTTCCTCAGGTATGTTCTTGAACTGTTTCTTTTGTCTGCTCTTGAATAATTTTACAAATTATTAAAAACTATCCTATTATAATTGCATCATTACAAATTCCTACCCTATTACTAAAATTATTAAAAATCATCCTATTTGAAAGTGCTGATAAGAGATTTGAATATTTCTCTAGAGGGGAGGGGTATGTGACTAGAGAAAAAAAATTTCTTCAATAAATCACAAAATGTTTCAGTGCAGATCACAGTTGTAATAGAAATGAACAAGCAAAAATAAGTGCGGGAAATAAGAGTCTAAACCATAGAGCAAAGTATTCAGACAAAATAATTTTTTTTATAAATGTTCTCCAATCTATTTGACTACTCCTCTATTCCGCAGCCCAGGATTCTACTTCAACAAGATGATAGAGTCTTTTCCACCTAGAGACTCTTAAACCCAACGAATCTTTATCTAGAGACTCCAACCACAACACAAATTTTTTTGAGGGAGTTTCAGTAACCATTTGCAATAGTTGTGAAGATTTTGCAGGAAGAAGGTATCACCAGAAGGGTGATTCTAACAAATTCTCAAGAGAGAAGAGAGACTGAGTGCATATTTTTCTAGCTGTATTTGAGGGAAGAAGAGATAGTTTTTCGATCTAGAGTCTTTCTCCGGCTGAGAATGATGCCAGCGAGAGGAGGGGAAGAGATAGTTGATCTTCTTCATTCTCTGTCATAAATATATCCCTTCTTTAATTTTTTTGAAGTTCCAAAAAGGACGAGCCACAGAAAGCAGTGCCTTTATTTTCTTGACACATCAACAACTCTATTCTGAATCCGACAAAGCTATAGGTTTGGTCGGCGATCGCTGATCCCGGTTAGCGATCAACGAACTAAGGTCTCGGCTCTTCAGAGAATTTCCTTTTGTAAACCTCGGTCACCCTTCGGTGAACGACAATCCCCAAATAAGAATATGTGTTGGGTTTAGCTATAAGGCAGAGTTCTGGGACCACTTTGAAGATTATTCAACGGTTGACTTTCTAGACTTTTGATTGGCTTTCTGGTCCCCGGCCAGCTAATGCTTGATTAGTGATCAGACATCTGGTCGGCGATCGACTACTCGATTGGCAAACGAGTTCCTGATCTGCCAATGCCTAGTCGACGATCGTTGACTGCTTCTAAATGAATTCAACCAACTTTTTGTATCTTCTATCTATTTTCCTCATTGCAACTTTCTCTGGAACAAATACATAAAATATGCTCTAATATACTGTTACATGCCCTAGATTGAGAGCGCGTGCACAGGGGAAGGGGAGGGAAGTCCGCGAGGGAGGAGGAGGGAACCTTCTTGGAGCTTGGAGGAGCTATGGCAGCCGACGGTGGCTTGCGACATGCGACAGAGAGGCGGCTGACGCGGGATTTGTGGAACCGTGCATGTGGCTAGGGCTTCGGTCTTGCGGGTTCTGTGAGGTGTGGAAAAGGGGTTAGAGAGAGGAATTAGAAATAAACTTGTTTTTCCTGTCATCCGCGGTTCTTCATCAGGGTATTAAGTAGTCACACCAAAATGCCCCCTCCTCGGGCTTAGACACAGAGGATCAAATGCGTGCATAATAATAAAATAGAAAGTAGAACTAGATAAGGGTCGACAATATACGCAATCAAAGCGGGACCGTAACATCTCCACCCTGCCGACGACAAACTTGCCCTCAAGCTTGTTCTGTGATGACGGTCAGCGTCAGATCCCCTGTGTTAGTGCCAACATCCCGTTCTGCAGCCGGGTCGTCTACCTCCAACCAGAAGAGGCGCTTGCAGCGATGTCCAAGGAAAAATGGCTCGCCGCAGTTGTAACAGAGGCTCTTGGCTCGACGATCACTCATCTCCTGTGGAGACAGTCGGCGAATGGTATCCGACCGATCGGCATCGCAGGCCGGAGCGAGGAGACTGACTGAGGGCGATGAAAGAGGGCGCGGGGTACGACTGGACCCCTCAGTATCAGTGTGATGTAGATGGGGGCCAAACTCATTGCATTCGGCAGATCTGCAGTGGCCTAAAATTCCACGTCCATGCAGAGGCGTTCATGGAGTCCTGCCGTAAAGATGGGCACCTGCTGTGTAGGAAGAACTGAGGAAGTGCGGGCTAGGCGGACCTGAAACTGTTTGAGGTACTCGTCGATCGGACTGGTCTGCCGGAGAGAAATGAGATCCCCCAAGGTATTGCTGTGGAGAGGTGACCTGAAGTGGAGGATGCAACTCACTTTTAAATCTTCCCAAGATAGGAGTGGTTTCTCCCATTGCAGCTGGGAAAACCAAAGTTGGGCGGGGCCCATCAGGTGAAAGGAAGCAATACTGAGCCACTCTTCCCAAGAGGTGCAATGATGGGAGAAGAACTGTTCGCAACGAGAGAGCCAGGCCAAGGTTCGTGGCCGTCGAATATTGGAAAATCCAGCTACATGTATCACGACACACCATTGCCCTCGTGCCTAGGGTGAAAAAACTCTGACGGGGTTGGCAAAATCAACACGTCGTTGGAGGAGCCCGTGACCGATTGGGCCGTTTGGTTAGCCTCTAGTTGGGCAGTGATGTCGCTGTTCAATGCGGTGTTGTTATCCGCTAGGAGCTTGGCGAGAGACTCAAAAATTTGAGAGAGGGAGAGTTGTTCGGCCATTGCGTGACGAGAAATTGGTGGGGTGTTTGCGCCGGAGGGGCTGGAGGAAGGACCGATGGCGAAAACATACCCGTGGACGCCGCAAGGAGAGAACCCCCATTGATGGAAGAGCCGAGGAGGATAGGCGGCGAGGAAGGGAGGCCGGATGGCGGATGATGCCGCGATGGCGTCGGGGCGGCTTGACGGGGCTCGAATGCAGAGTTGGGGCGTGGATTTGGCGGACGGACGTGCTGGGCGTATGACAGTGGCTCGGGATGGGGGAAGACGGCCGCGACGGAGGCAGCGGACACCAGATCCGGGCTGTCGGCGGAGGGGGGGGAGGGTACCCTCTGATACCAAGTTGTTATGTGCCCTAGATTGAGAGCGTGTGCACGGGGAATGAGAGGGAATTCTGCGAGGGAGGAGGAGGGAACCTTCTTGGAGCCTGGAGGAGCTATGACGATCGGCGATGGCTTGCGGCGTACGACTAGGGCTTCGGGCTTGCGGGTTCTGTGAGGTGAGGAAAAGAGGTTATAGAGAGAGAGAAAAGTTAGAGAGGAATTAGAAAATAAAATAAACTTGTTTTGCATGCCATCCTTGGTTCCCCATCCGGGTATTAAGTAGTCACACCAAAATGTCCCCTCCTTGAACTTAGACACGGAGGATCAAATGCGCGCATAATAATAAAATAGAAAGTAGAACTAGATAAGGGTCGGCGATATACGTGACTAAAGCGGGCCCATAACATATACCTGGTGTTGGAACCGAGAAAGTCGGTTTACATAGTTTGGACCAAGAAAGGTGACCAAAGGTTACTGGTTCAACGGTCAACTTAATTAAAACACAACTAGAACAAGAAAAGAACTCCGGATTTCCTACAAATAAGACACACGTGTTGTAGCGAGGAGGTCCCGTCACACACCCAGAAGTTTATAAGAACTTCGGATTGCCTACCCTTTGCTTGGAGCTCAGAAAGAATCGTCCAACCCTCATTCGGCGAGCAGATATCTGCCAGACTGAGCGGTGTAATCGTTTGTTGAGAAGAACACTGCCTCGACCGTTGAGGTGATGGGTGGGCTGTCTATCGGGGAGAACCCGTTATTGGCCACCAAGGCCTTAAATGCGGATAACCTCCGGTGCCAATTCAAAGGAGCTCCTTCTCGCAGCGACCTCAAACGCAAGAGGAGTTAAAACACAACCAAAACAAGAAAACAAGTTCGAATTGCCTACAAACAAGTCCCGCGTACTGCAGCGAGGAATCCCCCCCCCCACCCATAAGTTTATAGGAACTTCTCCTCTGGAAGCCAAAGTTGAGCTTGAGTTAGGCACAAGAGAGGCGAAGACTGAAAATTAGAGGAACCTGGGGGGGGGGGGGGGGTAAACATGCCTTTTGCTTGGAGTTTAAAAAGAAACGTCCAACCCTTATTCGGCGAGCTGATATTTGTCGGACTGAGGGGCTTCAAATCTTCCGCCCCTATAAATAGGGGTCGTTATTCCCAAAAATTATACCCAGAATCATGTCTGGCAAGAAGAAAATTGCGTCTCCTATCAAGAAGAACTTTGCCTCGACCACCGAGGTGATGGGTGGGCCGTATATTGGGGAGAATCCGATATTGGCTGCCAAGTCCTTTGTTGTTGCCAACCTCCGGTGCCAATTCAAAGGCCCCCCTTCTCGCAGTGACCTCAAATGCGAGAGGAGGGAAAGGTGGTAGAAGAGGAAGTGGGTTGTGGCCTCGTCCTCAAAAGAATATAGCATGGACGAAGCCGAGCCTTCCGGGGAGGGGAGTGAGCCTCTTTCCAATAAGGTCCCCCCCCCCCCCCCCCCCGCTACTCGTAGCTCTCTCCTTTATTAGGGCTCGCAATTGGTCGATGAGGTAAATTTGAGATCGCTGCTTATAATAGACGATTTGATTTGACCTTGTTTTTTATTCATCTCCTTTTTGCTGACAGGTCTTTAGCGCGCCTTTGGGTCTGTCACGAACCTAACCATGGACGATTATGGCATCGCCACTCCCTTGCGAGGAGGGAACGAGGAGATAGAAATAGAGCATTTGGCCCCTTCTTCCTCTTCTTTGATGTTGTGAATCACAACATCAATCTGCGGTGCAGATCCTCAAAGCAGTAGATAGAAATCGCCGGCAACTGGTGAAACCAGTCCCTCGCCTTCTCCTTGAAGGTGATTGCGAAAAAACTGACACCTGAAGGCATTCGGCATGTCACAAATGGAGACAACATCCTCAAACTACTGCAAATGGTGGAGGGGGTCATCCCTTCCTGTATAGTAACTAAGAACATGTTTGTGAAATCCCTCAGGAACAGGTGCACAAAACTTCCTCGCAAAATAGGCTCGTCGACCCGGTCTGCCGAGATGACAACGAACGAGCTGAAATGTCTTAACAGAAGCGAAGAGCCTGCGGGGTCACGTATTGGGCTCGCTCATATCGAAGTCTCTCCTCCTCTAGATGGGTTGCGACCTCTTTCCCAGGTCGCCTAGATGGCTCGACATTCTCAGCTTAGGTGACGATTAGCGGAGAGGCTGCCGCGACCTCGACACTAGGCGTTAACAGAGCTCACAACATCTCAAACATTCCCTGTTTGAACTCCGTGAGGTCAGCTTGCGCGACGAACTCCGGAGCTCGTGGGTTGATTATCTCCGACTCCCGCTAATCATTATTCTCCATGAGATCACACACTAGATGTTTTTTCTTTCGATCACGGTTCACGCTCACTGCACCAAAGTTTTATAATTGAGAAATTTGGTTCACAAAGTTCGGACCAAGATAGGTGACTAAAGGTTACTGGTCCAACGGTCGACCCTGGTAAAACACAACTAGAAGAAGCTGAATAACAAGAAAAGAACTCTGGATTACCTACAAGCAAGGCCTACGTGCTGCAACGAGGAGGTCCCGCCATATACCCAAAAGTTTATGAGAACTTCCCATCCAAAATCCAAAGCTGAGCTTGGCACAAAAGAGATGAAGACTGATGATTAGGGGAACCTTAGGGGGGGTTCAATAGTCTTTTACTTGTGCCTTGGGGTCATTTTTGTAGGCAATTCAGGGGGTCTGGTCTGCGAATAGCCATCCCCCGCCTATGCTGGATATGAGATGCCTATTCCCGGGCGACCTTTCTCTCTGAAGCTAGCGAGCTGAAGCAGGTTGCCTTAGGCGAGGTCTCCAGAGCCGGGCTCGCTAAGGGCGAGGTCGCCAGAGCCGGACTCGCTGAGACTGAGCTCGGCTGACTGAAGGTCGTCGGGGGAAGAGAGATCGCGTACGAGTTAGAGACTGTTGTTCTCCACGCATCGAGGAAGAAGGCTCACGACCGAGCTTAAGATCACTGAGCAGACTAGTAGGCGAGCTCGGGCGGAGCTCGACAACGAGCTGATGCACTGAATTGCTGAGCTCTTGTTGAGCTCCATGTGTCTTCGATGAGGTTCTTCCTTCTGGTCAATGGTCCACTTTTGAGGTCCGGGGCATATAATTGGGCATTGGAGCACTCGTCAAATATGGGTTATAACCTGATGTATTATTATAACATGGTTTACCAAATTAATGAATTATTAGTGTTTTCCCCAATAATTTTCCTCTATTTAATAGCTCTGATTTCACATAAGAAGAAACGATGCACTTGCTGTTTCATAAAGAAATAGAGCATTATCATCTATGAAGCACGGATACTTCTCCAAAGGCAGCGTACCCGTATCGGATACGTATCCGGTACTGGTACGTACCCGATACTCGACGAATACACCTATGTGGACACACTTGGACTTAGCACATTATTTTATATATTGTGATAGGAGTTTGTTTTTCTAGACTAAATAAAAGTTGGCTCTATGTTAGGAAGCGTTTGTACATTCAATTAAGTTGTGTATCTATACCGAGTATGTTTCTAGTAAATGTACGTTTCTATTATAAGTACGTGTATTAAACGTGTTGATACACCACAAGTTATTAACAAAACGGCTAACTTGTCTCTAAACTAATCCGTTGATCTCTAACAATGAAGAAGAAAAAAAAAGACTAATGAGTAGACTTAAATTTTTATCTCTTTTGATTAAACATGCAAGATGTTAACTTTTGTAATATTTATGAATGTTTAATGTTTGAAAAATTCATATTATGTTGCATTGATTTGTGGACTTGTACTTTAAGTTATGATTTATGTTTGATATTTCGATGTTTTGAGAACTACTTATTGCACTTGTAATATATATATATATATATATATATATATATATATATATATATATATATATATGTTATAACGTACCATGACGTACCCGCAGCGTTGGTTTTTAAATTTTGCCGTACCGGGTACGTAACGTACTCGGTACCCGTACCTGTGCTTCCTAGATTATTGATTTTGTCACGTGAAATAATTAAGGATTGTTGCGGGTCGCCCGGTTTTTCTCCGGTTCAGAGAATCAGACCATCTTAGTTCGGAGTCGGACCAGGTGTGTAAACAGTCAATGAAAATCCAGTAGCAAAGACAAAAACTTTTTTTACCGTGGAAAATCAGGAAAGGGTGAAAAATGAACCTATGAGGAAACAGAAGCTGCTCCTCACTTTTTTCATACTCCCACCGACAATGTTCAACGTCACCGTCCTTTCTTCTCAAAGATGAAAACTTTTTCAACAGGAAAAGGAAAAAGAAAAAGCTACGTAAAATTCTCTATTTCAGTTTGCAGTCAACAATCGTTGACTTACTGGTCGCTAACCTCCGACCGCACTAATCATTGATCGTCAACCGGCCGATCATCGATCACAAAATAGAATAGTTGAGCCCGGTGGAGCTGCTCGACGACACTCTCTAATAGCCAGTCATCGACAGCTGGCCGCAACATCGATCAACGATCACTGGCTGCTTATCATTCCCCCGGTCAACGATCGCCAACCTACAGGTCATAGGTTGCCCGGCCTGTTCATTTTTTTGGTGCCTCTTCTTCTCCTTACATTCTTAAATGGAATAATAAGTTTTCATATTTTTGTGTGGAAATTTAAGCCATTTTATAGTTGACGGGTTGTATAGCCACACAAACACCAACTCCAAAGGTAACTGATACCAGAGGAAGCAAAGTGTTTGTTTGACTGCTAATAGTCTAAAGTCTATTTTGAGTGCAGGTAGCTAAAGGTCCAAGTCTCACCAAGCTGCACATGTGGTACTTGGACATAAGGTTTTCCAAGTGATGATTCCTTTTTTTCTTATAGGTCTTAGAGCAACAAACGCTACTCATCTCATTTATTCTTCCTCCAAATGCAAAGATATAAGGATTTTTACTCAAGGGAAGAGATCCTCGAGATGCATTAATGAAGGGAATCAAGGGATCAACTCTTAATCCCGACTTCTGAAATACTGCTTGAAGATTTTCAGTTATGGATTCAAGCTTGTCACTCCTGCCATTTATGCTGTCAAGCCCTTGCTTAGACTTTGGCCAATCTGTAGCTGATCTCTTGTTTTCTTCAAGAGATTTTCTTAGCTCTTATTCAAGAACTTTGATTCTCCTTTCAGATACAAAATTGTTATGATACATGTTAGAGAAGCTCATTTGACAAAGGCCCATTATGTATTTTTTGTTGTTATTTCTCTCTTCTCTTTAGTCTCACATCATGTGTAGGACCTTCCTCTCACTTTCTCCCTCCTATAAATATGTACTCATTCTTTGTATTTGATACAAGTGAACATATATACAAGATTCCTTTTTTCTTCTACATGGTATCAGAGCCACCGATCCTCCTTGGGCGGCCTCTCTTTTCTTAACCGCCTACCTTGGGCGGTCTCCTTCCTCTCCTGCGGCCTGTTGCTGCCTGTTGCTGCCTGTTGCGGCCTGCAACCTCTGTCTGCGCCCCTCCCTTGCCGCTCGGCTTCCCGCGGCCTCCCTTTTTTTTCTGCTTCCTCTTCTCTTCGTAGTTCCACCCTCCACGGGCTTCTTAGTCTCCTTCCGCTCTGACCCGTGGGGCCCACTTCTCCCCGCTGTTCTTGCTCAGCCCGCTGCGGGCTCCTCTTATCCGCTGCGGGCTCTACTTGTCCGCCGCGGTCTCTCTTACCTCTTTTTCGCCGCAGACTGTTTCAGCTCGCCGCGATCAGCTTCTCCTATCCGCTGCCTTCTTGTCGCTGGAGTCCTGCTACTCGCGACCTCTTCTCGCGACCTCCCCTTCCCGCTGCCTTCTCTATCCGCTGAAGTTCTTATTCAACTCGTGGCCTCTTCGTCTGTCCGCTCGAGTCCTTTTACTCGCGGTTTCCTCTCCCTGTCCGCTCGCATTCCTCTTGCGGACTCCTTTGCTCTGACCGCTGCTGTGCTCACCCTGACCATGCAGACTATCTTCTTTCCGCACTTTGGTCGCGGTGTGTGACCGTGCGGACTGTTGTCTTCCCGCATTTAGGTCGTGGTCTTCTCATTCCCTCCCTGCCGAGCGGTCTCCAGCTCATGTTGCCGCGGTCTCCTCCTGCGGTCTCCTCGCGCGGGTTGTTCCTTCTGTTCGGTGCGAACTCTCCGTTTTTTTTGGTCGTGGCATCTCTTGCCACTGGTGCTTGATCACCGTGACCGCTGCAGCATTCTTCTGTCTACGCTGCAGTCTGTCCGCGCGGCCTGTTCCTATCCGCTGCGGTCTCCTCCAGCGGGTTGTCTCTACCCGCTGCGTTCTCCTTCTTCCGGCTTCCGCACTTTGGTCGCGGTCTCCTCCTTGTCGCGGCCTCCTCCTTGCCGCTGGTGTCTTCACACCGTGACCGTACAGTCTCCCCTCTAGTCGCGCGACTTCTCTACCCGTGCGGTCTCCTCTGTTGAAGGTCTTGTCTCCTAGCCGTGGTTTGTCTTCATGGCCTCTTCTGCTGACTCTACCGGACCGGCGGTTTCGCCAGCAGACCGCCCGACCTCTCTTCCGGATATTCGTGATGAGCTCCCGATTACTACTATCTCTTTGACCGGTAAGAAGAATTTTGTGGAATGGGCGCACTCTGTTCGCCGGGTCCTGCAGTCGAAAGGGTTTCTTCATCACTTGACCCTGGACATTATCGGTACTCCTACTGACGACTGATTACGTAACGATAGTCATGTTCAGACGTGGATTCTCAACTCTCTTGATGACGAGTCTTATCGCCTGACCATGTACCATGAGACGACCAAGAGCATGTGGGACGAGCTCCATACCCTCTACTCTGGCAAAGATAGTCTCCATCATTTGTATGACATCATCACTGCTCTTCAGGCTCTTGATAGTGGTGGGGAGGCCGATCTGACCTCCTTTGTTGCCCAGGCTCGGTCTCTGGTCGAAGCTTGGATCCAACATCAGCCTCCTACTGTGGACCTTGCTGCCCAACGTGCCCAGAAGGAAGCCGTTGGTATCGCCATGATGATGGCTCGGGTCCCACATCACCTTCACAGTGTGCGGGCTCAGATTCTCTCTTCTACTGTTACCCCGTCCTTCTTGGATGTGTGCTCGATGCTTCTCAAGGTCTCCCTGCCTCCGGATTTTTCTGGACCTCCGTCTCCAGCCCTTGTCCAGCAGGCCCCTGCACCTTTACTACCTCTCCCTTCTTCAGCTCGTGGGGGCCGTTCAGATTCTCGGGGACGTGGTCGGGGTGGCTGGCCGCGGCCTAAGTGTTCCTTCTGCGGCAAAGATGGACATCTTGAAGCCACGTGCTATCGCAAGCATGGTCGTCCTCCTCGTCCGCAGGCCTCTGTTACTTCCACCAACTCCTCTCCCACTCGTACTGACCTTGACGAGGTTCGCCTTCAGCTCCAGCATCTTCATGGCCTACTCAGCCGCCTGCCGGCCTCGGTTGCCTCCGCCACCTCCATCTCCAATGAAGGTATCACCTGCCTCTCCACTGGCCCGCAATGGATCATCGATTCTGGTGTCACTCATCACATCACCTCTGTTCGACCGCCTCAGTACTTGTCTTCTCCTCACCCGAAGTACATTACTGTGGCCAATGGGGCAGCTGTCCCTGTCTCTGGCTGTGCTGATATTCCTCTCGCCTCCTCCCTTGTCCTGCGCTCGGCTCTTCATGTTCCGGGCTTTCCTTTCAATTTACTTTCTGTTGGTCGCCTTACTACTGACTTACATTGCTCCATGACATTTACTTCTTCTTCTTTTCTGATACAGGATCAGCAGACGCGAACTATCATTGGTAGGGGGCGACTGCAGAACAGACTCTACCTTCTTGATGACTCTCCTACTCTCCTCACATATGTCTCCTCTTCGGATTGGCATCGGCGTCTTGGTCATGCTCCTCTCCCAATCCTCCAGAAGGCTCTCCCGGATGTATCTCTTCCTACTTTTCAGTGTGAAACATGTATTTTTGGCAAGCACCCACGTTCATCGTTTCCTTCTCATTGTACTCGGAGCTCTACTCCTTTTGTTTTGGTACACTCCGATATATGGGGTCCGTACAAGATTCGTAGTATTTCTGGCTACCGTTATTTTGTTACATTCATCGATGATTATTCTCGCCTGACATGGTTGTATCTCCTTCGTGATCGTTCTGAGCTTCCCCGCGTATTTCAGGCCTTCATTCTTTAGACTCGCACTCAATTCTCTGTGCCCATAAAAACTATTCGCACTGACAATGCGCGCGAGTACATTGGCCATGACTTCGCGACCCTCTTCTCCGAGTTTGGGGTTACTCACCAAACGTCTTGTGCATATACCCCACAACAGAATGGTGTCGCCGAGCGCAAGAATCGTCATCTCCTTGATGTGGCTCGCTCTCTTATGCTTCAAATGCGGGTCCCCAAACCATACTGAAACTTTGCGCTCTCCACGACCTGTTTTCTTATCAACCGTCTACCATCCTCCGTCCTCCAGAATGCTACTCCATTCAGCCTCCTATTTCCCCCCACTCTGGCCTTCCCTCTTACTCCCCGCATTTTTGGGTGTACATGCTACGTTCACCTCGGCCCATCTACAAACAAGTTGGATCCCCGTGCGTCCAAATATGTCTTTGTGGGCTACTCGCGCACTCAAAAGGGCTGTGTGTTATTTACCCACTACCCGCAAGGTGACTGTTTCTGCGGATGTCACTTTCCGGGAAGATCTTCCCTTCTTCTCTGCTATAAATCTCGCTCCTCTTCCGGAGCCCGTCGTGCGCCCTGTCATCTCTGTTCCCCGTTCTCCACCTTCTCCCCTTCCTGCCCCGCCTCCGGTCTTTCCCCTTCCTGCCCAGCCTCCGGTCCTTCCCCAGCCACCTGTCATCCAGGTCTATTCTCGTCGCTCTCCTCGTCCCGTTGCCCCACTGTAGTCGGCTTCGACCTCTGACGCTTTGCGGCTTGCTGCTCCGGCTCCAGCCTTCACCGCTCATCCAATGGCGAATTATGTTTCTCTTCATCGCCTTTCACCGCCACTTCTTCACTTTGCCACATCATTATCCTCTGTTTATGCCCTAACTCTGTGCAGGAGGCGCTTCAACATCCAGGCTGGCGGACTGTCATGGACGAATAAATGACGGCCCTTTGGGCTAACCAGACCTGGGTCCTTGTCTCTTTATCTCCCGGTCAGCACCCTGTTTGCTGTAAATGGGTTTTCATCATCAAACATGCTCCTGAGGACACTATTGACCGTCTGAAGGCCCGCCTAGTGACCCGTGGCTTCACTCAACAACAGGGCCTTGATTATGAGGCAACCTTCTCTCCGGTGGCCAAGCTCAACACCGTTTGTGTCCTTCTCTCCGTTGTTGTGCATCGCCACTGACCTCTTCATCAGCTGAATATCAAGAATGCATTCCTGAATGGGGATCTTCAGGAAACCGTCTACATGCGCCAACCTCCCGGGTTTGAGACCACGGGGGTGTCTCACGTTTTTTCTTGAAGAAATCCATTTATGGTATCAAACAATCCCCTCGGGCGTGGTTTGACAAGTTCAGCAAGGTTGTTCGGGACATGGGTTTCACTCGGAGTTCTGCAGACTTCTCCCTATTCACTCGACACCGTGCAACAGGAACGGTCCTTCTGTTAGTTTATGTTGATGACATCCTACTTACTGGGCATGACTCAAAGGTGATTCAAGCGGTCAAACAACATCTGAGCACCGTGTTTCAGACCAAAGACCCGGGGCATCTTCGCTACTTCCTCGGTCATGAGGTCGCATTACGTCCGGATGGGCTTGTCCTCTCCCAACAGAAGTATTGTCTTGATCTCCTCAAAGACGCTGGCCAGTCTGGTTGCAAGCCAGCTACTACTCCGATGGAGGCAAATCATAAGCTATGTGCTCATGCCTCTGATGATGATCTGCCTCTCCAGAACCCGGAATACTATCAACACCTTGTGGGAAAGTTGATCTACCTAACAGTCATGAGGTCTGATATATCGTTCGCTGTTGGATTGTCAGTCGGTTCATGCATGCTCCCCGGGTTTCTCATCTCCAGGCGGTTGAATGGATTCTCCGATACCTTAAGGCAGCTCCGGGTCAAGGGCTGGTTTACAAAACCTCCAACTCTATTCCAGCATTGGTTGCTTATTTAGATGCTGATTATGCTGACTCCCTGGACGATCGGCGGTCAACCAGTGAGTTCTGTACATATTTTGGCGGTCATCTCATTACATGGAAAAGTAAGAAATAAGCTGTGGTTGCTCGATCCTCCACGGAATCTGAATACCGATCTATGACATCGGTTGTCTCAGAACTCACATGGCTTGAAAGTCTCATTGCTGACCTGAGAGTAAAACTATCTTCATCTGCTGTTCTATTTTGTGACAGTCAAGCGGCCATACACATAGCAAAGAATCCGGTGTTTCACGAGCGCACGAAACATATCGAGGTAGACTGTCATTTTATTCGGGAGAAATTTCAAATGAAGAAACTTGTATTAAAGCATGTTCCGGGCACTGATCAAGTTGCTGACATTCTCACGAAGGCTTTATCAAGTACCTTATTTTACCAGTGTTTGTCCAAGCTGGGTGCATATGACTTGTAAGCTCCAGCTTGCAGGGGAGTGTTAGAGAAACCCATTTGACAAAGACCCATTATGTATTTTTTATTGTTATTTCTCTCTTCTCTTTAGTCCCACATCTATGTATTGGACCTTCCTCTCTCTTTCTTCCTCCTATAAATATGTACTTATTCTTTGTATTTGATACAAGTGAACATATATACAAGGTTCCTTTTTTCTTCTACAATACATATCTTCAAAGACTTTCCTAAAGTCTCGAGCAGAGAAATTAAAAGATCTAGGTTTAGTACCTTATAGGAGTTGCATGTTTCTCCTTCCTGCTGAGATATACAACATTCCTCTTTTCCATGGGATATGCAACTTTCTTCCTCTTCATGGGATCTGCAGCATATTCCCTCTTCTATCTAATATCTACTGCATTTCTCTACTTCTTGGGAACTGCAACACTCTTCTTCTTATTCTTGAATTCTGCAGAACCCTCCTTCTATTTCATGAGATGTGCATCATTTTTCCTCTTTCAGGGTGAAAAAACCTCTGATTTATGTATCTTCTTCACTTTTAAATCATTACTGTCTTCAGAGGAAGTTTCACTCCAACGTTAGACCATTTCTTTCTTCTTGTTGGGTCCTTCTTGAATACCATTACTGTTGAAACCGGAAAACCGGTCTCTGTGGAGTTCACCCTTGGGGAAGGGGTGACCGCACACTTACTACACTCGGGAGAACGTCACGGACCAAAGACTTGGGAAACTAGGAACAGACCCTCGGCTCTAGCGCGGAGGTCCCACCACACACCCGGAAGGTCACAAGAACATTTCCCCTCCCTTACCAATGGCAGAGATGGGTACCTTGGAGAGTTCTCTCAACTCTACCAAGAAGAGAACTAGGGAGGAGGAAGCCAAAAGCCAATGCCTCTCCAAAGGTACCCAAGGGGGTCTATTTATAGTTTTCCAAGTCCTGGGGATAAAATGACCGAAATGCCCCTACGACCAATTGGCCTTGAGCTCGGCGGCCTGGGGAGCTCGGCGGCCTGGGGAGCTCGGCGGCCTGGTGAGCTCGGCGGCCTGGGGAGCTCGGCGGCCTTGTGAGCTCAGCGGCCTGGGGAGCTCGGCGGCCTCGGGAGCTCGGCGGCCTGGGGAGCTCGGCGGACTTGGGAGCTCGGCGGCCTGGGGAGCTCGGCGGCCTGGGGAGCTCGGCGGCCTGGGGAGCTCGGCGGCCTGGTGAGCTCGGCGGCCTGGGGAGCTCGGCGGCCTGGGGAGCTCGGCGGCCTGGGGAGCTCGGCGGCCTGGTGAGCTCGGCGGCCTGGTGAGCTCGGCGGACTGGGGAGCTCGGCGGCCTGGGGAGCTCGGCGGCCTGGGGAGCTCGGCGGCCTGGTGAGCTCGGCGGCCTGGGGAGCTCGGCGAACTGGGGAGCTCGGCGGCCTGGGGAGCTCGGCGGCCTGGGGAGCTCGGCGGCCTGGGGAGCTCGGCGGCCTGGGGAGCTCGGCGGCCTGGGGAGCTCGGCGGCCTGGTGAGCTCGGCGGCCTGGGGAGCTCGGCGAACTGGGGAGCTCGGCGGCCTAGGGAGCTCGGCGGCCTGGGGAGCTCGGCGGCCTGGGGAGCTCGGCGACCTAGGGAGCTCGGCGACCTGGTGACCCCCGAGGGGGCCGGGGGGAGAAAAATATTTCATCCCCCTACTAGTATATTTCCAAGTCCAAGCCAAAATTGGCCACCAAGAGTCCAAAATCTCTAAAAAGCTTAAAAACTTGAAACTGGCTATGCGCCTACCAAAGGGGGCCCTACTCTGCGAATACGGGGTTGTACATAATCCCCGCTCTTTTCGAGGTTGGCACAAGCTCGGAAAGAGACATCCAACCCAACGTATTTGCTGAGTACAGCTTGCTCTTGTGGTGTCGAAAGACTGTAAGGCCTCTTCCGAGGGGTCATCCTGCCATGCCAACTGATGAGAGCCTGGGTGACGAGACCTACTCAGGGCAAAAAACACTTAGCCTCCTGGGGGGTCAACCTGCCATGCCAACTGATGAGAGCCTGGGTGGTGAGACCCCCTCAGGGTAAAAAACACTTAGCCTCCTGGGGGGTCAACCTGCCATGCCAGCTGATGAGAGCCTGGGTGGCGAGACCCCCTCAGGGCAAAAAACACTTAGCCTCCTGGGGGGGCCAACCTGCCATGCCAGCTGATGAGAGCCTGGGTGGCGAGACCCCCTCAGGGTAAAAAACACTTAGCCTCCTGGGGGGTCAACCTGCCATGCCAGCTGATGAGAGCCTGGGTGGCGAGACCCCCTCAGGGTAAAAAACACTTAGCCTCCTGGGGGGTCAACCTGCCATGCCAGCTGATGAGAGCCTGGGTGGCGAGACCCCCTCAGGGTAAAAAACACTTAGCCTCCTGGGGGGTCAACCTGCCATGCCAGCTGATGAGAGCCTGGGTGGCGAGACCCCCTCAGGGCAAAAAACACTTAGCCTCCTGGGGGGGCCAACCTGCCATGCCAGCTGATGAGAGCCTGGGTGGCGAGACCCCCTCAGGGTAAAAAACACTTAGCCTCCTGGGGGGTCAACCTGCCATGCCAGCTGATGAGAGCCTGGGTGGCGAGACCCCCTCAGGGTAAAAAGTCAACCTCTACCTGCCCTGCTAGCTAGTGAGAGCCTGACAGCGGAATCATCCCGGAGCAAAAGGACTTAGCTCCCACAAGAGATCAACCTGCCCTGCCAGCTAGTGAGAGCCTGACAGCGGAATCATCTCGGAGCAAAAGGACTTGGCTCCCACGAGAGATCAACCTGAACCCACCAGTTAGTGAGAGCCTGGCAGCGGAATCATCTCAGAGCAAAAAGACTTAGCTCCCATTAGAGATCAACCTGCACCCACCAGCTAGTGAGAGCCTGGCAGCGGAATCATCTCGAAGCAAAAGGACTTAGCTCCCACGAGAGATCAACCTGAACCCACCAGCTAGTGAGAGCCTGACAGCGGAATCATCTCGGAGCAAAAGGACTTAGCCTCCACGAGAGATCAACCTGCCCTGCCAGCTAGTGAGAGCCTGGCAGCGGAATCATCTCGGAGCAAAAAGACTTAGCTCCCACGAGAGATCAACCTGAACCCACCAGCTAGTGAGAGCCTGGCAGCGGAATCATCTCGGAGCAAAAGGACTTAGCTCCCACGAGAGATCAACCTGAACCCACCAGCTAGTGAGAGCCTGGCAGCGGAATCATCTCGGAGCAAAAAGACTTAGCTCCCATGAGAGATCAACCTGCCCTGCCAGCTAGTGAGAGCCTGACAGCGGAATCATCTCGGAGCAAAAGGACTTAGCCTCCACGAGAGATCAACCTGCCCTGCCAGCTAGTGAGAGCCTAGCAGCGGAATCATCTCGGAGCAAAAGGACTTAGCTCCCACGAGAGATCAACCTGAACCCACCAGCTAGTGAGAGCCTGGCAGCGGAATCATCTCGGAGCAAAAAGACTTAGCTCCCACGAGAGATCAACCTGCACCCACCAGCTAGTGAGAGCCTGGCAGCGGAATCATCTCAGAGCAAAAGGACTTAGCTCCCACGAGAGATCAACCTGAACCCACCAGCTAGTGAGAGCCTGGCAGCGGAATCATCTCGGAGCAAAAGGACTTAGCCTCCACGAGAGATCAACCTGCCCTGCCAGCTAGTGAGAGCCTGGCAGCGGAATCATCTCGGAGCAAAAGGACTTAGCTCCCACGAGAGATCAACCTGAACCCACCAGCTAGTGAGAGCCTGGCAGCGGAATCATCTCGGAGCAAAAGGACTTAGCTCCCACGAGAGATCAACCTGAACCCACCAACTAGTGAGAGCCTGGCAGCGGAATCATCTCGGAGCTAAGGGACTTAGGGACGGGGCGTGTCACCTGAACTCTGCCAAAATTCAACATCCTCAAAAGGGGAAAATAGTTGGGTTACATGACCTCTCCCGACTCAGTGGGTCAGGGGCTAGACTCAGTACAACATAATAAAAAATACAAGATCCTATTGAGGCGAGGCTCCTTCGCCTCTTGCATCAACCGATCCTTCCCCGGGTGCCCACGTCGACCCGATCCTCACATCTGTCTTCCTCCCTGGCTTGGGGCGGGGCTTCGATCTGCCTCGGGGGTGGTTGCTGGGCTTGACCTCTCGCTCCTCTCACCTCCAGGAATTCGGGGCAGGTAGCTGTTGCATGGCCCTCCTCCTGGTGGAACTCACAGTAGGGTAACTCTACTCTTACTCTTCCTCTTCCCGTGCGGTTCCTCCTCTCCCTTCGACCGATCGCCATCGCTTGCTGGGGTGGGGGCAGGAGTTGTCTTGGGGCTTGCCTCTGGAAGTTGAACCTCTCTTGGCCCCCATGATGGTTCCCTCCATCCTGGATGAGAGCTCTTCCTGGACCATGGGCAGGTCCTCCCTGCTGCCTCCAGCCTGGCTCTGGACCCTCCTGTCTCTGGAACCCTTGAGCTCTATGCTCCTCTCTCCTTCTCCCTTCATGATGCCTCGAGCCACCTTGCTCCTTTGACTCCACCTCTGTCAACCTTGCCAACTTCTTTACAAAGGCCGGGTTGGCTGCCTCCATGGCTATTTCCTCTACTGCCCTTTCCATCAGCTCCTCGAAGGAAAGGGGGGTCTTCCGGGTCAAGCTCATCTTGAAGAACCCTTCGCGCAACCCCACCGTAAACGCCATCTGGAGGGCATACCCTGGCACCTCTTGGATGTCAAGGACCTCCTCCTGGAACCTGTCAACGTAGTGGGCCAGCGACTCCTCAGCCCTTTGCTTTATCAGGAATAGGGACTCAGGACCTTTCTTCCTCTTCTTGGAGGTGGAGAAGCGAAGTTGAAAGCTCCGGCTCAAGTCTTCGAACCCGAAGATGGACCTTGGAGGGAGTTGATGGAACCAGTCCCTCGCCTTCTCTTTCAAGGTGATCGCAAATAGACGACACTTGAAGGCGTCCGTCATTGGCCTGATGGAGACGGCATCCTCGAACCACTGCAGGTGCTGGACGGGGTCATCCTTCCCGGTATAGTAAGCCATGTCTGGCTCTCTGAACCCCTCGGGAACGGGAGCTGAGATGATCAACTCACTAAAGGGTGACCCCCTAAGGGGGGCTCTCGCCACCTCTACTCGCGCGACCTGCTCGCCAGGAGGGCTAGCTCTCGCCGGGCTGGGGAACAGCTCTCGGCCTGGGAGGTCTCGCTCAACCCCCTCTACCATCCTTTCCTTCCCAGGTCTCCTATCCGGCACACTTGCTTCTCCCCCTGCTGGGGTGATCTCGCCTTGCCCCCTGGGAGCCAGCTCGCCGAGACCACTCTGGGTTAGCTCGCCGAGACCCCTGGGAGCTAGTCCCTGGGGGGTGGGGGTTAAGCTGTCAGCCCGAGGGGCAATGCTTCTAAGCATCCCCATGATGCCTTCGATGGAAGCCATGAACTCCTCCCTTCCTACAAAGGGTCCTGGGTTGGGGAGACCGCCGAGGTCATCACTACCTCCCTGATCTCCAGCCATGACACTCTCCTGAGATCTTCTGTGTTGGTCACTCTCCACGCTCACCGCACCAAAATGTTGAAACCGGAAAACCGGTCTCTGTGGAGTTCACCCTTGGGGAAGGGGTGACCGCACACTTACTACACTCGGGAGAACGTCACGGACCAAAGACTTGGGAAACTAGGAACAGACCCTCGGCTCTAGCGCGGAGGTCCCACCACACACCCGGAAGGTCACAAGAACACTTCCCCTCCCTTACCAATGGCAGAGATGGGTACCTTGGAGAGTTCTCTCAACTCTACCAAGAAGAGAACTAGGGAGGAGGAAGCCAAAAGCCAATGCCTCTCCAAAGGTACCCAAGGGGGTCTATTTATAGTTTTCCAAGTCCTGGGGATAAAATGACCGAAATGCCCCTACGACCAATTGGCCTTGAGCTCGGCGGCCTGGGGAGCTCGGCGGCCTGGGGAGCTCGGCGGTCTGGTGAGCTCGGCGGCCTGGGGAGCTCGGCGGCCTTGTGAGCTCAGCGGCCTGGGGAGCTCGGCGGCCTCGGGAGCTCGGCGGCCTGGGGAGCTCGGCGGACTTGGGAGCTCGGCGGCCTGGGGAGCTCGGCGAACTGGGGAGCTCGGCGGCCTGGGGAGCTCGGCGGCCTGGTGAGCTCGGCGGCCTGGGGAGCTCGGCGAACTGGGGAGCTCGGCGGCCTGGGGAGCTCGGCGGCCTGGTGAGTTCGGCGGCCTGGGGAGCTCGGCGGCCTTGGGAGCTCGGCGACCTGGTGAGCTCGGCGGCCTGGGGAGCTCGGCGGCCTGGTGAGCTCGGCGGCCTGGGGAGCTCGGCGAACTGGGGAGCTCGGCGGCCTGGGGAGCTCGGCGGACTGGGGAGCTCGGCGGCCTGGGGAGCTCGGCGTCCTGGGGAGCTCGGCGGCCTGGTGAGCTCGACGGCCTGGGGAGCTCGGCGAACTGGGGAGCTCGGCGGCCTGGGGAGCTCGGCGGCCTGGGGAGCTCGGCGGCCTGGGGAGCTCGGCGGCCTGGGGAGCTCGGCGGCCTGGGGAGCTCGGCGGCCTGGTGAGCTCGGCGGCCTGGGGAGCTCGGCGAACTGGGGAGCTCGGCGGCCTAGGGAGCTCGGCGGCCTAGGGAGCTCGGCGGCCTGGGGAGCTCGGCGGCCTAGGGAGCTCGGCGACCTGGTGACCCCCGAGGGGGCCGGGGGGAGAAAAATATTTCATCCCCCTACTAGTATATTTCCAAGTCCAAGCCAAAATTGGCCACCAAGAGTCCAAAATCTCTAAAAAGCTTAAAAACTTGAAACTGGCTATGCGCCTACCAAAGGGGGCCCTACTCTGCGAATACGGGGTTGTACAATTACTGCCTTCTGTCATGACAGTTAATGTTTCTCAAATGTCTTTTGCAGAAGTGCAGTGGACTACACTTTGATGGAGGTCATCAGAAAATGTAGAGATTAAGATGGTCATGACCTTAACATTATAGGCTCTTATCCTTTTGTCTTTCTGCACCACTTTTAGCATCCACATCCTTTGGGATGAAGAGTCCTGTCAAAATACAACAACAACACTCAAGCCTTTATCCCACTATAGTGGGGCCGGCTATACGGATCCTTTGTCGTCATTGTGTCCCATCTTTTGTCATAATCTCACTAATGCCTAAGTACATCACGTATTTCCTTATAGTTTCATTCAAAGTCTTTATTGGTCTACCCCTCCCTCGTTTAACATGCCTAGTGACTAGACTCTCACAACGTCTAATATGTGTCTCTAATGGTCTCCTTTGTACGTGTCCAAACCATCTTAGTCGAGCTTCTTGCATCTTCTATGCAATTGGTGCCACTCCTGTCTTATCCCTGTTACATTCATTCCTAATTTTATCTAGTCTCGTGTGTCCACACATCCACCTAAGCATTCTCATCTCCGCAACTCCCATTTTTTGCTCATGTACACAATTCACTGCCCAACACTGAGAACCATAGAGGATCGCTTGTCTAATTGTAGTACGGTAAACTTGCCCTTAAATTTTAATGGTACTTTACTATCACATAAGATCCCTGATGCGCCTCTCCACTTCAACCAACCCGCTTGGATTCTGTGTCACATCTTTATCAATATTTCCATCCTTTTGAACTATTTATTTAAGATATTTAAAACACTCACTACGAGAAATATCTTGATCACCCAACTTAATAACGAAGTCATCCGTCCTTCTTGTACTGCTAAATTTAAGCTCCATATACTCTGTCTTTGCCCTACTCAACCTAAAATCCTTATTTTTTAAAGTTTTGCAAATAGACCATACGACGAGTACTCTTACATATTTAACACTACACCCAAGTCCTGGAGGTGTAGCGGTACTTGCCAAAACGCCGTATTTGGAACATGCGACACGTTTCTTAAGGGGAACAACCTAGCTTTTGCATAATTTCTCAAATGATCCATATTCATAAGAATGACTAAATCTTACGCTGACCGTCCACCTAACACAATCTTCACCATTTTTCATTCGGGCTTGGGACCGACATAGGCTGGTTTAGTCCAGTCAAAATAGATTTAAAAATATCTACATCAATGGAATACATAAATAGTCTAACCGTAGACTATCATGTTGCGAACTTATTTAAAATTGGGCATGAGAGGTTTGAGGGGCATAATCTCTATGTTGACACAGAAAATAAGAGAATATTGTAAGCAAAAAAATGCAGGAAATAAGAGTCAAGTTATAGAGCAAAACATCCAGCCGACAATGAAAATTTTATAGAGATTCCCCAATCAATCTGGGTACTCCTCTCTTCCACAGCCTATGAGATTCCACTGTCTTCAACAAGGCAACAATGACTTTTCTACCTAGAGACTCACGAACCCAATGAGTCTTTATCTGGAGACTCCAACCGCAACACAATTTTTTTGAAGGAGATCCAATAACCTTTTACAACAGTTGTGAAGATTTAGCAGAAATAAGTTATAACCAGGAGGTGGTGATTCTATCGGAGTCTTAAGAAAGAAGAGAGACTTTGCGTGCAGATTTTTCTAGATGTGTCTTAGGGAAGAAGAGACAATTTTCCAATATAGTCTTTGGCCGACAGAGAATGATACCCAAGAGAGGAGGGGAAGAGATAGTTGGTCTTCTTCATTCTGTCATAAATATATCTTCTTTAATTCTTTCCAAATTCCAAGAAGGATGGGCGGGAGAAAGCAGCATCTTCCTTTTTTTGACGCGTCGTCTCTATTCTGAATCTGACAAAGGTACAGGTTTGGTTGGTGAGCGGCGAACCCTGAGCTCAGGGTCGGTCAGCTATTGCTTAGCCCTAGTCATCGATCGACGAACTCAAGTCCTTGTTCTTCAGAGAACTTCCTTCTGTAAGCCTTGGTCAGAGTTCGGCCTACACAGAGCTTTGGTCGGCGAATGGTGATCTCTGAGCAGCGATCTGTATTCAACTATAAGGCAGAGTTCTTAGATTGCTTTGAAGAGGAATTAACTATCAGCTTTTTGTACTTCCGGTCGGCGTCTGGCGAACGGCCGGTTGGTTATCTGACATCCGGTCAGCAATCAGGTACTCGGTAGGTGAATGAGTCCCCAATCGGCAAATGCCCGGTCGCCGATCACGGACTGCTCCTGAATAAATTCAGCGAACTTTCTGTATCTTCTGTTTGTCTTCCTCTGAGCAACTTCCTCTGGGACAAATACATAAAATATGCTATAATACAGCTGATGCATCATAATAATATGATCTATCAATTCTTCAAGATTTTTTCAGCACTAGTATAGGTGCATTTACTATGAAAGTTGTACACCATTGCTGTACAAATATCAAGCACTAGAACTTATACTACCCTCATGAAAATCTTAAGGAGCAAAGTGTCACCAGTGGCAAAAAAATAGTTTGGCGAACCAAATTTAAATAATCGGCCTGCTAGTTTGGATAGAGTTTGATTTGGAAATTTTTCTAAACCAACTAATTTGATCTAGTTTTAGATTAAGGTGTTGCTAAGCTGAAACAAAATGAATAATTTTAATACGTGATGCGTCTTAAATCATTTAATTGAACATAAATTGATTAATCCTAAATTAATGTAGAAATCATTTTCCCACCGCTAATACGTGTTTAGCCTTTAACGCACACTTTTTTTAATTGATAGATGTTGGCTTTGGTAGGCATAGCCTGTCTAATATGATATTAGAACTCAAGCATTCAACATTAAACCAATTGATTGTAGGTGGAGTCTTATGATCTGCACAAATTTTACATGAATTTCCTGATGTGAGATTATATTCCCAACACTCCCTCTCATGTGTAGTGTCTTTAACTTTTTAGTCATGAAGTTTTTAACCGCTAACATCCGAGTTGGTCATTGGGCACGACTTTACTTTCTTATTATTTTATAGCACAAGCATCTACCCAAAACTAAATGTTTGTGGATTGAGGGGCCTAAGACCTATATCAAGCGAGTTTCCCAATGCGATTACACTATCAATAGGTTCTTTTCTAATCTAAGTAGAGCCTAAAACTGAACCAAACCAATCAAAATCATAGTTTTTTATCATTATAAATAAAAAACTGAAATGAACTGAAATGGAATGAAACCGTTTGATCAAAAGATGTCACGAGTTCAATTGCATGACACTATTATAGAAGGAGACAGCGCGACGACGACCATTTGACGTTACGATCTATATTTTAATTTTGCATTTATTATATTTAGCACAATTTTGTTGTTTTAGTCATGAAGCATTTATTTTGGGTCTCGGGTCATTTCGGTCTTTGCGTTGCATGTTTTGAATTTCTTTATTTATGCTTGGGTCGGATTGTGACCAGGGCATCGAGAAATTAATCAAATCAATTAGTCTTTGCTTGAGGTTTACGGTTCCCTCTCCCCACCACCAAATCTCTTCCCATCTGCCAATTCACACCGCTCGACACCAACCGCCCTAGGTGATTATTCCTCCTCCCTTCACTTACACGCGCAGGTCCCTGAAATAGAAGGCAGAGCAGCACGTGCTTTATGTAGGTGCTGCCTTATGCACGTCCTCATTGGCTACGCGCCACGCACCTGTCCATGCTCTCCCTGCGCTCAACAGACCCGCGCCAACAGTGAACCGTAAATTCCTAATTGCGACCCTTGTTGGGACTTCCCTCCATGCTTCTAGCGTGTGATAGATCGAGTGTGGTTGCAACACCCGATAGCGCTCTACTGGGTTTGATTCCACAGACTTCCATTCTTACGTCTAATCACAATTCAGGCAGCTACGGAAAGGATCCCCTCTAGTATCTCCGTCCTTCTTCACCTTCATCCGTCTCCGGGACGCTCCCCTCTAGAGTTGAGATTCCCTTAATCCACCACCACCCTCAACACGGCCTTGAATCCCAACAGGGGTTCCAAACGTAGGCTCCGAAAATCTCCCATTGCATCAATGTTCGCCTCCGAGGATCAAAGAGAAAAGGCCATTCTCATCAACCCCCTCTCTCCTTTCTCCGCCGCATCCCAATCCGCGACTTGATCCTACGATCAGGCATGTGTCAAACAAAAGACATTGATTTGCATTTAGCCATAATTTTTCCGTCCGATAGGCAATTTGTTTATTTCATCCCTAGGATCGGGACACGTTCCCCGTGAATAGTTACATCTCTAGTTTAATTTCATCATTCCCCGCCTTTGATGTTGTTTGAAGGAATTGAACCGATGGTTCATAAATCGAATCGGAGCAAACCGAACCGTTGGATTCGATTTCAATATTTTGCTGGTACAGTTTCTATTTCTACTCTCAAAGTGAATGACTTCTTTTTTATTGATCTCTGTTTGGATGGCTCCAGTGATGGCTTGCACTTGACTCCTGAAGGAAATGATGCTGTCTTCAATGAAGTTGGGAGAGCCTTGAAGAATGCCGGCCTCAGTCCAGAAGCTTTGCCCTCTGATTTTCCTCATCATTCGCAGATTGAGGGTAAACACCCCGGCAAAGCATTTGAGGCTTCTGAGCATAGAGACTGAAGTTTATTGAAATGGAACAGTAAGGGTATTTTAGTATTTTCTACATATAGGTAATTCTCTTTTATATGTAATCCTATTATATATATATACTATATTAAAAAGATATATGATGGTCTGCCAATAGCGTGAGTTCGAAAATATGGGAAAATATGTGGCCGTCGGAATTAGGCTCAAGCTTTTTTAAGCTTAAAAAAGATTGAGTTGGTTATCCCACAATACATGTCGGAATTAGGCAAATAATATATGCATTTTATAGCCAAGAACGAGATCTAAAACTTTCATGTTGAACATTTTTTCAAAAGTTGCACGGTTTGGCCGGAATCTTGTCCGAAAGATTTCTGGCTCGAAATGAATATAATAATAATAAATTTCAAAATTCGAGTCAGCAAGCTTGAGCTTATATAATCTGTGTTGTGATATTTTTATCTAATGACCAACATATATTATCTTTATAATATTAAATGAGAAAAGTTGCCGTTCATGAAACCTTCAAAAATATCAAATACTTAACATATATTATAATCTATTAAAAAAATGCGTAATGTTTATTTAAGTAATTACATTATATTCTTAAATTAAAAATAACGGTAGAAATTCATAAAATTGAAAAAAAAATTAGTAGAATTCATAAAATTAAAAGTAACGGAGAAGCAACGATGAAAACTCATCAATTTGATTAAGAAAAGTAATAATGAGAAATTAATGATATATGAATAAGGTTAGAATTTTTTAAATAGAAAATGAAAATTAGTGTATAATTATTTATTTTAAAACACATTAATTAATAGATAGGAATGGAGATGCGTGTCTCTCATGATCGGGGTACTAGTGCGTTCGGGATGCTGTCACAGTTGGTTGTAGCGGCGAAGCCGTGTGACTATCAAACAAAGTAATGTATGTATTGTGATTTGTGAAAAATTCCCCACTAGTAATTGTATGACATTTCTTTGGGATTTGAAGGAAATATATATAAACCTCTATTTTTAATAAACCCATTGGAAGATACTATTGCATGTTGCAATTTAGAGGTGTTCATGAACCAACTTTTTAATAGTATTCAAATTTATCATGGATTATTCGGATTCAAATTCAAATTCTCCCAAAATCTTGAATTCAAATTTGAATTTTATTATATAAAATTTAGCAATGGGTGTGACAAGTCAATATTAGGTTGCGGTTAACAATTGCCAAATTTTTATATTAATTCTATCTTTTTAAGTACAAGTTAAACAGTTTTTTTTTAACTTTGATAACTTAAATGTGATTATAAATATAATTTTATGTGAAATAATTATATATTATCAAAATATTGTTTGGTGATATGACTAGTTATTTCATAAGTTTCATTTGTACTCACATTTTGATAATCATGTCAAAATTGGACTTATCACAGTCATAAGTTGTGTGCAATAATTGATTACATGAATATCATATATGATATTGATATTCGAACAGTCAAATACGAATGCAAAGATATCACTTCGAATACTCAGACAACAAAAATATTGCTTATGCGATAAAATGATATATGAGCTATCAAGTGACAACATCGCAAGGGCCCATGAGGACCAAAAAAAATTGGTTTGGGGTGGGCTCTAGGGTACATTTTCTCCTCTCCACAAACATTCTCAAAATATTTAGGGGGAATTCATCAACATTAAAGGTTTTGCTATAACACTAACACTTGGTCACTCTCCTCCAGATTTGGAGATAGGGCCCTTGCGATGCTGCCGGATGACAGCTCATATTAAACACAATGTGATCATTTTTTATTATTTTGTGTTCACATTTTGGTCATTATGTATTAACAATCACATTTTGATCATTATGCATTAACAATCACATTTTAATCACATTTTAATCACATTTTGATTAACATCACAAGTTATGTGCAATATTCACACAAAATTGATTACATGTATATCCTTTATATTATATGATATCTCAACAATCAAATACTAACCTAAACATATAAATATCCAGACATTCACCACACTGCTTTAGGTTTCGTTTAATGGGACTTATTTTTACCGGTCAAGCGATTACGACTCCCCCCAAACAAAATCTTATTGCTTTTATGATAAATTGCTTTTTCTCCTAACCACGAACAATCTCGAAATATCTATTATTAACGAGAAATATGGATATGTGTCCTTACGGTCACCGGTGCACCCCGTCGCCGCCCTCCAGCCACAGCAGCCCACGCCTCTCCCTCCCTCTCTCTCTCTCCCTCTCTCTCTAGATCTATCTATAAAGTCCCCATTTTGCGTTCCTAAACATCGCACTTTCCCCGTAGCCCTTTCTCCTCCCAGAGTCCCAACCCTTTCTCCTCCAATCCCAGCCCTAATTTCACGATCGGCAAGCCATGGCGGATAGCGGCGTGGTAACGGTGTACGGCAACGGCGCCGCCCTCACCGAGCCTCCAAAGAAGACGACGGCGTTCTCGGTGAAGGTGGGGCTCGCCCAGATGCTTCGCGGCGGGGTCATCATGGACGTCGTCGATGCCGCCCAGGCCCGCATCGCCGAGGAGGCCGGCGCCTGCGCCGTCATGGCCCTGGAACGCGTCCCCGCCGACATCCGCGCGCAGGGCGGCGTTGCTAGAATGACCGATCCGGCGCTGATTAAAGAGATCAAGCAGGCAGTCACCATCCCTGTCATGGCCAAAGCTCGAATCGGCCACTTCGTCGAGGCTCAGATCCTCGAAGCCATCGGTGTCGACTATGTGGACGAGAGCGAGGTCCTCACCCCCGCCGACGAGCACCACCACATCAACAAGCACAACTTCCGAGTCCCCTTCGTCTGCGGCTGCCGCGATCTCGGCGAGGCCCTTCGCCGCATCCGCGAGGGCGCCGCCATGATCCGAACCAAGGGCGAGGCCGGCACCGGCAACATCGTCGAGGCCGTCCGCCATGTCCGCTCCGTCATGGGCGACATTCGCCTCCTGCGCAACATGGATGACGACGAGGTTTTCTCCTTCGCCAAGAAGATCGCCGCTCCTTACGACCTCGTCATGCAGACCAAGCAGCTTGGGCGCCTCCCGGTTGTCCAATTCGCTGCCGGTGGTGTCGCCACCCCCGCCGATGCCGCCCTGATGATGCAGCTTGGCTGCGACGGCGTCTTCGTTGGCTCCGGCATATTCAAGAGCGGCGACCCTGCGCGTAGGGCCAGAGCGATTGTGCAGGCCGTCACTCACTATTCTGACCCCGAGATCCTGGCTGATATTAGTGCTGGATTGGGGGAAGCCATGGTGGGAATCAACCTCAGCGACTCCAATGTGGAGAGGTTTGCCGCCCGTTCCGAATAGACTTGCAGATCGTCATCTCCGACGGCCCGCGATAGTAACATGGATGCTTGCTCAAAAACTGATGACCTTCTTCCATCCTTCATATAGTTGCTCTATAGACTATGACTGAATCCTACTTTATCAGTTCTTCTGGCTGTGATTATGGCAGAAGTCATATACATTTTGGAAGAACACCCTCAGGTGATCTCTTTTTATGTTTTTTTTCCCTTATTTCAGCTTCACCCCAATGTTCTAATGCATGCATGTGTGTTTTCTGTAGTTCCTTGGCACTCATTGTTCCTATCATCACTATAATGAATGAACTTCATAAATTTTGAATATTGCTTGGGTTGTATATTTAAATCTTTTTCTCTGTGTCATTGTGTGTTTATTTGGATTACTTTTCTGAAATTATGCACTTTGGTGTTGCTATAAATATAACTCTTTGAAGATAATAACAGATGATTTTTTTTTTTCAATTTTCACCGCATATGTTTGGAGGATTTACGGGGCTTCACGAGTGCATTAAATCTGTATAAAAATTTCCAGTTTTTTCATTTATAACGTATCAAAAGTCATTGCTTTAAGCTGTAACAATGTTGTAACAAAATTGTTAGCATTAGTGATAGTTTTGTTGACAAAAGATTACGCCTCAACATGATTAATTACTTGAGATTTTTATAATCACAATATATTAACATATAAAATATGATTTTGTGTGTTTATAGTCTACATTATGAGATTCAAAGTAGTCCCTGCCTATAGGATCTTTCATGTAAAGTTCTGGGAATGGAGATATTTGAGTCATACAGTTAGTTATGAAGATGATTAATGTGTTGTAATATAAGTGTTTAGGGATCTGTTTGGCGGGGAGGCGGGGGTCATGAATGTGGTGGTTATAAACCCCCGTTCGTGAACATCCGAAATCACCTAAGGAAATTCATTCACTTTTATGTTCAAAACTACTTTTTTTCCTTGGCGGCGGTTTTGACCGTTGTCATGTCAAACACACATTCTATGATGGTGATGCTTTTATTCAAACTCGCGGGAGCAAAAACTCCGTGCCAAATGGTGCCTAGATCCTATGCAATCTCTTTTTATAGTGGCTGAGACTCAACTGACCCTCAAGGATTAATAGTGGATTCAAGAAACACAAGCTTGAAAATGAATATTTGCTTCACATTTCTTCAAACTTCATCAAGAACGCAAAAAGCTAGCAATTTTGGAATCATAATATCAACCTAATATTAAAAATGATTTTATAACATAAAAAATAAGAGAATTTTATGATCTTATTATAATGGTCCATAACAAATATTATAGATACATTTGTAACAAAACAAATACACCTCGTCTCTCTCTTATGCCAGCAGTCGGGTAAAAATGATAAGTAGGTGGTGAGAATTAAGGCTCCGTTTCCAATGGCAGTGGCAATCATGAACGCGGTGATTATGAACCGCCATTCATGAACGCCTCACCTCACCTAAGGAGCTTAGTTCACAAAAGGCTCCGTTTCCAATGGCGGTGGCAATCACGAACGTGGTGATTATGAACCGTCATTCATGAACACCTCACCTAAGGAACTTAGTTCACTTTTATGTTCAAAATGTGGTGGTCGTATCTGTTGTCATGCCAAGCGTACATTTTATGACGGTGGCGTTTTTGTCCAAACTCAATGGAGCAAAAACGCCGTGCCAAACGGACCCTAAACATCTCATCTTGAGGAGGCACCTCATGGAATCTTCCTCAAAACACAAGGTAAAACCTCCGTTTGGAATTGTGGATCTTGAAATGCTGTTTCATGCCTAATTCTAGCTGCAGGGAACCCGGTCACGTTTAGTAACTTCATTTCATTTTTATCTTCAACCCTCACCTCCCTCTCAAACGGTCCCCAAGTCTCCAAAATTGCTCTAACCCTTACATAGGCACAACAAAGGAAAATCATCGACATAATTTAACCAACTACAACTAGGATTTCACTCTTAATTAGTGTTGGAAGGGCCATTAAATTAATCAAACATGGTTCTAGCTGAGCCTAAGCCAACACAAGACCCATCTAGAAGCCAAAACTCTGAGTAAAAATAGTCCAAATTTGCAGCCAAGCTCGATCAAGCTTCATCTAAAACACTCTTCAATATGTTAAGAGTCCTTTAAGAGTGGCACCCCTCTTAGGAATCTAGCCCAGCGTATACCCAACACTTCGCGTCTCTGGATCAGACATTCAGGCCTATCTCTAAGTACATGATATGACATACAACCACTTTTTAGGGAAATACGGCTGCTTTTTTGGTTGTAAATACGATCACATTTGGTTGTAAATATAATCACATTTTTTAGAGTAGTAAGAAGATTCTACGAAAAAGGAGAGCATTATTTCCCTAACCTTGTAGAAAACCCCAGCACCAAAAGATAATAAAAACAGTAGCATAACTCTTCCATACATGGAGAATACAATTCGCACCACATATTGCCAAAATGCCCCTGCTATCTCTTTACATCCATTATGGTCCCCCCCCCCCCCCCCCCAAATATTGCCAAAATGCCCCTGCTATCTCTTTACATCCATTATGGTTCCCCCCCCCCCCCGAGAGGACGAACTAAGATAATATCTTTTAGAACTAAATTTTTTTATTTAGAGATTTGTGCACCAAAGTTAATGATCATAATATCTTTTTGAAGCGGAGCCTTGGCACACTGGCTGAGGTGTTGCACGGGTTCTATTTCCAAAAGCAGCCTCTTGCAAAAATGCAAGGTAAGGTTTGCCTACGTTTCATCAGTGTGTTGGAACCCTTCCCCGGACCCTCGCTCCGTTGGGATGCCTTGTGCACCGGACTGCCCTTTTTTTTAGAGATTTGTGCACCTGAGAGTAGAGCTTGTTCGAGTGGAAATAGAGGCATTGTCATTGGAGCTTGATGCATGTACTTTTTATGGGATAATGCATAATTGTTCTGATTGGTTCAGTTTTCATGCCTGCCTGCTAGGAATGGGCCGAGAAGTGGATAGATGTTTGAGAGGTGCTTTTGTTGGTTCAACCGAATTGTGGTAAAAGTTGAACAATGAAACTGTGTGTAATGTTGTTGGAGGGACAAAATATGGATAAGAGGAGAGGGTGGAATGGCTTATCAGGATGCCTCCCAAAGTAGAAATTCAACTTCTACATAGTGAACTTTGGTATTGCCTATGGGTAGAGGAATTAGACGTGCTCAAATGTGTGCCTGCATCTCATGCATGAAATAACTCAGGTAGTGGTTTGTGGATACGCCCGCAATGTGATTAACCTATTCCACGGAAGTGTTCATGTTGATGTTCATGGAGGCAATTTATTGGATGATACAGGCATTCAAAAGCATCATCTTCTTGGTTGGTATCATATCGAAGGATGAGTTCCACCTTGAGTGTGGAGTGGACTAGTCAAGTAGGCTTGGCCTCATACCAGAAGGGCCTTCCGCTGGTGCCCATGGCCGGGTTGCCTTCTGCCGAGTCTAGCTGCTAGCGTTAACCTCTATCTCGCCCCCATCTCTTGGTGGGCCTTGCGGGGGCCTCTAGTGTGTGTATGTATGGACGTAAGGGGTCTCACAATCTTGAGAAAATGAACGCTGCGTGAAAACGAGCGTTTGGGGCTTCTCACGATGATTCGACTTAAGCCAGGAAAAAACGGAGAATTGGGAGCGAACCCTTATTAAGACGATGATTTCGACAAAACGGGTCCATAGGCAGGTGCCAATCCAAAGTTCGCTTCCAGGACGTCACGCCCGTGCGTCTCCTGACTGGTTTGGTTGGGCTTGGCCAGATTGAATCATAGAGAGGGGCTTCGCGCATGCGCAAGAGCGGACGGAAGAGTGAACCCCGTGCCAGCAGCTATAGTAGAATAGGCGGCTTCGAGGCAGACTTTGGTTGGGGAGCATGTTGAGTTGATTCGCGATTTAGGTCGTCTCGAAATTGTTTAGGTAGTGTCAATGTTCCATGTTCGTTCGGAGATGTTTGATTTGACTATGGGCGGATGAAAAATGAGGTCCACTCCAAAAATCCAGCACTTGAGAATTCTTTGTCGAGTTTAGGAAAGTGGTTCAGGTAGATGTTGCGTAGGGATGTGGTGTTGGTGAGTAGATGCGTAGATGTATCCCACGGGGCGGTATGGTGAGTAGTAGTGTATGCGGAGAGTAGGGCAGGGCGAAGTCGGAGAAGAGGCCGGTGTTTCCTGTTGTCTATTGCTCTGCTTTCCTCTTTCGTATATGGTCTTTCTTTAGCCTTGGACTATGACCGTTTTTGATCGTACTGAATTGTTCTGTGTTCTTTGGAGTGGTTCTGTCGAAACCGAAAGAGCGGAGAGCCTTCAGGAGTCTACTTTCCCTGTTTATTTAATCTCATCGTTAGGAAACTTCTCTTCTCTTGTCTTGCCTCGAAGTGTAGTGTGGTAAGGTTTTGCCTTACAGAAGGAGTGGAAAAAGCCGAAAGCGTGTACCTCTCTCGATTGAAGACCTAGCAGCAGAGGCGCGAGCCCTTACTAGACTTTATCCCGAGGGCATGGTATGGAATAGACCTCACCGTGGTTGGTCAGCATCGGTGGATCGTCTTCTCTCAGTTGGCTTCATTGCAAAAAGTAGCTAAGTAGCTCCGAGGTGACCCGTAGGGGATCCCTCCTTTCCAAGCACAATCAACAGTTCGCCAGGGACTATTGGAAGTTCAGGAATAGACCTCTCTGACGGTAGCCATATTCACTGGGAAAAGTGCTGCGAAGCGCAAGAGGGTATCGAGAGAGGATATTGAGAGTGTAGTTGTCTATGCTGGAACCATCTTCTTCCTTTACTGCAAGCTAGTGACTGAGCACTTCACTTCATTAGTAGAGTAAGGAGAGGTAAAGGACATCTGCTAAGCAAGCACAAAGAGTTCACGTATCGATAGCTAAACCTTAAGACAAGCATCCTGTTAATGCCGAGAGGCGTGTTCCAAGAGAAGGAGATGAAAACAAGAGTGCACTACTTGAGAACGTGGATCCGGGCTTCACCGCCCTACTTAAACGACTACTGTGGATTCCGCTCTTGGTTATGGCTCACTTCCCCTGCGCGCAGAAAGCCACATTCCATAATAAGAGAAAGAAAGTCGAAGTTTGCTCTCCAACTAGTCGAGCCCTCGAATCGGTCGGCTTCGCTCCTCTCCCTGGGCTCCCCCTAGGCCTCTGTCTGGCCAAAGGGCTGTCTCTAAGCCTTCAACTCTGCGATACCTCACTTAGAGAGCATAGCAATTCATACATCGATTCTTATAGTTTGAGGGGGAAGTCTGCTTTGCTGCTTTCTTAGTTCTCAAATGATTATGCTATAATATAAGCTGTCTTACATGTCCACAAAAGCAAGTGCTGGGCATGAAAAAACACTGAATGCGGTTGGCTATCTTCCTTATCCTTGCCTTGATTTGCCGGAAGTTCGAAAAGCCTAAACCATCACTCCACTCCTAGTAGGGCACGAACGGTATTCAATTGATTTGAGCTCTATCGTCCCACCGGTCCAAGCGAAAACAAAGGTCCGGATATCCCAGGAGGCAATCTATGTAGAAGTTACTCCATACCCGTACCGGCGCACTCTCTCCCCCATAAATCGCAGTAACTGGCTGTCAGAGAGCAACCATCTATATCATGCCTTGGCAGGTGAATATGAGAGAGAGGCTTTAGCTCCTTGACAGTCGCTCCTTCTCCATCTTCTGGAAAGCACTCTTTGAGCATGCTTACAGAATGATTGACACTCACATCTCTCTCATTTCCAGTGATTTCGCTAAAGTCTACTAGTGCATTAACTCGTTTTTTTCTTTCTGATAGGCCCTCGACCAAGGGAAACGAGTGCTACAACACGAGTTAGATTTCTATGTAAAACAAGCGTTTAAACCGCCTTTTCGGGCATCCCATGGGTTATCGCCCATGAGGGAGAAAAGAAGGGGCCTTAAAAGCGCTAATCTGAGTTCCCGATATAGGGAGCATAGGGGAACGATTCCTAGTTAAACTAGGAACTAGGAATTATAAACCCCCTCCCCGTCCCCTCAATCCTAACTTCACACTGAACCGAATCACGATTTAGCTATAACGTTACCACGAGGGACAGCCTCTCAACCATCCACCTCCGGAGGGGGATGAAAGGGGGAGTTATCCCACTTTCAGCCATCCCCGAATGGAAGTAGCTGGGTGCTTGATGTCCCCCGAAGGGGACGCACTTCTGCTATCATCAGGCTATGGAGCCCTAGGAGGTTAGCGGTCAACATGGTTCAGAATCCGATGAGTAGTCGGGATTCGGTTGGTGTGAAGTGAGCGAAGGAAGAAAAACCTAGATCTAATGATGAAGGGTTTCTTTTACTCTTCCTTTTGATCGGGGGTATGTTTCTATCTAGTCTGAGAGACCCTTTACTCTATTTCTAGTGAGGCTAGGCTTTCATTTTTCCGGTTCAATATGAAGATGAAGGTACTAGGCGTTGCGAAAAGGGTGGGTGGGTGGGTGGTTGTTGGAATGGTAGCGAAGCTCTTGTTGGTTGAGCATGGTTGGTGCAATGAAGATGAAGGTTTGCAAAGGGCGTCTCAAGGTCTCCAGAGAAGGGGAGAGTGAATTAAGAAAGTACTATGCTTGTCATTTCATTCAACAAATGTCACGAGTTCACGACATGAACTAGGCTACAGAAAATGGCATTACTGCTCGTGGAGTTCGTCGAGTTTCCGGTCGGCTGACTTGGGAGTTTGGTATAAAAAGAGCCTGGATGCATTGGGGCTGAGCAATCCGGATTCAATCAAGTGGATTAGAAAGTGCGAGCATAGATCGCGGTCTTACTGAAGGGATGTTGATTGGCGAAGCGTGGGTTCAATCGGAAACAAGATGCGTCGGTCGGTGCCGGTGTCGAGAACAATGGAGGCTTCGTTCGTTGCTGCTGTTGTGTCAATGCATGATGAATCTTTTGTTATTGTGCCCAGAAGGGCGATCGATGCTGCACACTGTGCAGTCGGTCAACGACGAGTCCTTATTTCTCAGATGCAGAGTTGTGATTGTGCTGCACGGTTCAGAGCACGGCCCTCGGGAGCCTTGACTCCCATTGGTCCTGGATGGTGTCCGGACCCGGGGCGAATAAGAAGGCTGGACCCACTAATTTCTTGGGATCCACCCATCCCTCCCTCACCCTCCTTCCCTATACCCCTAACTATTTTGAGATTCTGTGTGGCGCATCATACTTATACAGTAAGACATTATATCGGTGTGCCATGAGGATTGTCGGTGCACACACAGTAGCGATTGTATGCCCGTAGCCCGCCCACATGACGCTTATAACCTAAGCTAATAAATGATGGTTTTTGAATACGATGAATATGCACGTGCGTGCGCACACATGAATGGGAAATGGCCCAAAGGGTGCCATCAATCCATAAGCCTACTTTTCATGTTATTTTTCAAGAAATGTGTGAGGCCAGGTTCTGGACACTACTTGCACATGCACACCTGTTTTTAGGAAAAAATTGTTCTCACCATATGTTATACACTATTAGACCATCGATTTATGCAAGGTTTTTTAAGCATGATTGATCGAAAATACGTCTATATTTCAATATGCCCATATTATGCCTATACACAAAATCTTCACCGTAGGATTGCGGATTGTAAGCCTGCATTTTATCCTGCATAGTGAGAACCGTGCGTTGCCTGTACCTAATTATCTCTCGTCGCTCTGAGGGGCATGGAATATCATAAATGTTCCTTTTGTGTTACATTTTTTACTCTGGAGCTAGAAAAAAAAAGGAGAGAAGTAAACATAGAGCATAGTGCTCGACCAGCATAGAGCATAGTGCTCGACCAGCATAGAGCATAGTGCTCGACCAGCATAGAGCATAATGTTCCTTTTGTGCTCGACCAGTTGGTCTCTCAGTAGGCCTTTCCAAAAAAACTCAGCAGGTCCAGCCCGAGCTTTTGTCACCCGGGCTGGCTTTAGCCCCATTTCAAGGCGGAATTTTTATGTCCGGAATTCCGGATGGAACCGGAACCAATAGAAAGAGGAGAATGCATGGGGCCTGCGCAAAAGTGTATGTCACACTCCCAAAATGCATGGGCCCCACATGCATTTTAATGGTGATCCAGAGCTCCCGGACCTAGATTTCCATACGGGTTCCGGTTCCAAAAATTTCTCCATTTCAAGAGGGGGCCTACAAAGCCCTCCTTGGACCCGCCGAGCCTGGGCCTAACTGGGCTTTTCCGGGCCGGGCCTTTGCAGGCCTGGACAGGCCTCAGGTCCCGATTTTTATGAACACCTCTCTCTCAATGTTTCATGTGCGCGTCCCAATTCAAACACAATTAAGATATTTTGTGCTAATCGTGTCCAAAAAATCCGATTGGGCCGGGCTTGGCCTTGGCCGGTCGGGCTCGGGCTTTTTGCCAATAGGGCTTGGACCGGGCTCAGTTTGAACCGGTCCAGGCTCCCTCTCAAAGTGGGGCCCAATTAGGGTCTTCAGGCTGGCCCGGGCTGGCCCCGTGCAAGCCTGAATACAAAAGACGGGATTTAATCCCGCCTATGATTAGCGGGATTTAATCCTGCCTGGTGGGATTAAAATCCCGCAAATCCCATCTGGTGGGTTTTTTGGCTTAGGCCGGTGCCAGGCTCTGGCTAGCTCGGCGCCTGGAATTTGCCCAGCCCGGGCCGGGCACCAGGCCGTGCACTGCGCTGCGCGATGCACGGCCTATACTAATGTATATGGCTTGCTCGCCTTCCTTTGTGCATTGCGCGGCAGCTACCGGAGTCACTGGACCCCCATCTAGCTGGATGCACTCATCATAAAAAAATGAGGGAGGTTGTCAACAATCATAAGCATAACTTTCGTGTTATTTTTAAGAGAGGGGGTGAGCCAGGAGCGTCATGAATGTTGGTTTTCGTTATTGAAGAGGGTAGACTGGCGCCAGCCGACGCCATGCAAAAAATTTGAAATCTAATCGTATTTTTACCCGCCGAATTATCTTGGAATCGATCCGGTGTGGATATGTTTTTTTGGGCATTTATATTGACAGTCTAGCTTTGAATATTGACAGCCCAATTATAATAACAGTCCCGCAAATCGATAATGACAACCCATTGGCAAATTGGAAATCACATTCTCCCTCCTAGACGACCTAATCGACTTCTCAACGTCCCTCCTACTCGAAGTCGGCATCCTTCCCGACAATGTTGCCGCCCTCACTTTCCCCAATTCCGTCGAGGTCCGAATCATCCTCTCCTAATTCTTCAATTTTGTTTCCGCTTCTTTGGTAAACTTTATTATTAAAGCATGCAAGGTGCAGATCTCCGGCCTACCGATGGCCTCTGCTAATGGCCATGCCGCTCGGAAAATGATGATTGCCAGTGATCCCTCCGACGTCGCCCTGTTTCTGCACACCTCCGGGACGACGGGCGGACCAAAGGGCGTACCCTTGACCCAACAAAACCTCACCGCCTCTGTTCACAACATCTGATCTGCATACCGGTTGCGGAGAATGACTCGACGCTCATCGTCCTCCCTCTCCTCCACGTCAACGGCCTCATCGCCGGTCTTCTCAGCTCTTTCTCTGCCGGTGGTCGTCATATTTTGCGGAGTTGTATGGGAGGAAGAGGAAAAGGGAGAAGCTCCGGGCCTCTGACCACAGGCTTAAAATGAAAAGGTAGAAGCGGAGATGCAAAGGACCGGGCTGCCATTAGAGAGGAAGATTTTGATTATTTGGTGTTATTTTGACTTTTTTTAAGGCTGCAAATATCGATACGTGGGCTGCCAATATAAACGCTCATTTTTTTTGTTTATTTGAACAAGCAATGGCGCCCAAGATTCATGCCCGACAATGCCGGTAGTCTGCGTGACTGCGTGTATATAGAGGGCGGCGAGTGGTGGAGTGTGTGGTGCCTGTCAGGTGAGCCAAATTTTACATTTTACTATTGTATGCATTCTTAATTATAATATATTTAAATTTAATTATAAATAAATTATAATTACGTTTATGATAGTTTTTTTTGCTGAAGTATAAGTATTCTCAGCAAACATTATTGGTTTTTGGCATATTTCACCCTCAAAATATGAGATTTTGACACTTTCATGACGAATCTTTAAAATTGACTATTTGCATTGATTTTTTGACAATATGCATCACATACCAAAATTTCAAGGGTGTTTAGGTCCGAGCGACAAAAAAAATGTTCATTTTGGCACTTTGCATCTTCTCGGACCTAAATAATCTTGAATGAGTATTTTTGGTGCTGCCCATATATAAATACTCTTGAAATTTCGTTATCTAGATGCAAAGTGCTAAAAATCGATAAATGAAAGGTGCAAAGTGCCAATTTTAAAGATTCGAATTGTATAGTAGTGTCAAAACCTCATCTTTCGGTGGTGCAAATTGTCAAAAATCCAACATTATTAAAGGGAATCGTGGGAATGACCTATATTTTCAGTTGATATTAAGAAATGATTATAATCAATATAGCTAAATCACTCTTAAATTTAACCCAAATTTAAAATATATTCATCTATTTTATTTTATTTTATTTTAATATTGATCTCAAAATTATGAGACTAATTTTGAAATAGTTCATTTGATTAATTTCGGTCTAATTTTTAAGGATTTTTGATGATGTTGTGATAGCAAGGTGATTTGATGTTGATGTGCTCCTCTCTAGCAACAAAGTCTTTTGGAAGAAAAAAGTTTTGGAGTTTTAGCTAAGTTTGGCAGGGTGGAGCGGTCGTAAATGGATAGGTTAAACTATCATTTGTTAATGCTCGTCTAATAAACATCATCTATTTGAACATAAAAATGGATGAAGTTTTTTAGGCGGGCGTTAACCAATGACAATTTAACATCATGTTCATGACCGTCATCACCATGCCAAACGAAGTCTTAATTAAGACTATTATAAATGTCATTCAATTATAGATTGATGACAACGAACCCGGCTTATTGGAATTTTTTGCGGATATTTTCGGTGCATTTTTGAACCATAGATCGGCGCATGCAAGAGTGTAGGTGTGCTTATGAATTCTAAAAAATTTTGACTTTAAAAAGATTTGTGAGCAAAAAAACGGGTAGATTTCTATGAATTTCTTGATATTGCATGTGGATAGATTTAATATTTTCATTGATAACTAAAGAGAAGAGACTCTTAACACTACCTAACTGCTGGTTCCGCGCGTTTGGCGGGAGTGCGGGACCACGACCAAGCTTAAGGGGATCTGCCCCACCCCTAAAAACAACGAATAAACCGCAAATTTTATCCACGCCGCCTGGACACCATGCCAAACAATGCCCAAGGCTCCATTTGGGGGGACTTATTTTCACCGGTCAAACAGTTACGACCGCATAAACCGGACCTTAATACTTATTTTCACTGATCAAGCGGTTACGACCGCATGAACCGGACCTGCGGTTGTAACCGCTTGACTGGTGAAAATAAGTCCCCCCAAACGGAGCCTAGGTCACTTTACAAGTCATCACAAACCAACCAAAAAATTTCCATTTTTTTATGTAGATGACTTCGTTATTAAGTGTGATCAAAGTATTTCCCGTAGTTAATGTTTTAAATATCTTGAATTGATAATTCAAAAAGGATGAAGGTATTGATAAGGATGTGACACATCCAATCCAAGCATGTTGTTTGAAGTGCAGAGGCGCGTCAGGGATCTTGTGTGATCGTAAAGTATCATTAAAACTTAAGCCAAATTCTACCGTACTTCGATTAGACCAGTGATGCTCTATGGTTCCGAGTGTTGGGCAGTGAATTTTGAACTTGAGCAAAAATGAGAGTTGCAAAGATGAAAATGTTTAGGTGTATGTGTGAACGCACGAGACAAGATAGAATTAGGAATGAATGTATCAGGGATAAGACGTGAGTAACACCAATTGCAGAGAAGATGTGAAAAGCTCGAGTGCTCGACAACGATTGTTTGGACACGTACAAAGGAGACTATTAGAAACACATGTTAGGCATTGCGAGAGTCTAGTCACTAGACATGTTAAACAAGAGATGGGTAGACAAATAAAGCCTTTGAATGAAACTATCAAGAAAGACATAATGTGCATAGACATTAGCAACACAGTGACAACAAAGAATCCATGTATCATACCTCATTATTGGTCCTCACTATAGTGGTATAAAGGCTCCAGTGTTGAGGAAGTTTGTACCAGCTAACTAAAACTCCGAATCCGAAGACGAGGAGGCTCTTCATTTCTGGAGAAGATTTCCAAAGCGCGCTCACTCCCCTGACTGCCCGCCGCCCAATCCACCGTCAGCTGGAGCTAAGATGAGCCACAGAACAGCAGATTCCGGCCGGATCCTTCACAGAAGCCCGAGCAGCAGAAGCGGCGGCGATGGGCAAAGCCCTCTCCGCGCCTCTCCGGCGTCCTCGAAGAAAACCCTCGACTGGATGCCGCTTGAAAAGCATCCCCTCTTCAACAACACATCAAACAAGGCCATCTCCGCTTCTTCAGGCGCAACCCCTTCCTCTTCCACCGTACTTCGAAATCTTTTGGCGTGGGATGTTTCCTCCTCCCGGCTTTATCTGTGGGATGCAGCATCCAAATGCGTCCACCGCCTTGCGGTGCGCTTCCGTGATCCAGATCCCGTTTCTTCTCCGACATCTTCGTCTTCGGTCTTCGTGGATGCGGCCTTCCCTTCTGAGGTCCTTGCATTTCGTACCCTTAATTATGAAAATCCCTGTTATTACCTCAGTTATTTGGTTCGTAATCTTATTTCGTACGCGCAACTTGGGATTTCGTTTCATGCCATATTATACTTCAGAAAGGCTTTAATTGATAAAATGGTGCATTGGTTGTTGTTTTACTGAATACTATGAAACCTTCTGGGTGTTCTGGCTCGTCGCCCGATTTGAGAGATACAGATATGAACATTTTGCACTACTTTTTCTCATTTGTAGACCTCTTGCTGGCAAAAATGTAAACTATATTGAGTTTTGTTTATCATTTTATGTTGAACACATTCCATCACAGGTCTTGTTATTGTAATTTTTTTCACTTCTTAACTTTTAACATGTAATTTTGGTTTGAATAGAAAATGCCCTTAGGATTTCCCTTTGGCATGGGCTAATTATTGCGTACCAGCACTTGCAAATTTGCCTACGCCCTCTCTAAACTACATTGTTTCCACAACTGTAGTAAAGCCTGTGAAACAAGCCAAATTTGCGCAGCCAGGAATTACTGCTTTAGTAACCCAATGCATTATCTTAATTATCTGTTTGCTTATGCTTAATGTAACTGTTAGCCAGCTAACTTCCGCTTAACAGCCTTTATATCTTGTTCCTGAATGGTCTATACGGGTATAAAACTATAAATACTGTATAGACTTTTGGTATTTCAAGGAACATATTTTGATCCTTCTGCTCTCATTTTTAGTGAGTTTCTTTCGCCTGCATCATCATTCCAAAACTAGAAGTAAAACCAAAGTAATACCAGCAATAATCAAAGTAAAACCATCAAAGCTTTCACTTATTTAATTAGACATTTGAAGACAACTTTACAAACTGCTTACTACACCTTTACTACAATCTGCAAACTGCACAGGATTCGTACGCAATAAGTTTCCATTAACTTGCTCAATGTTTTCATGATTATATGACTGATTTACGGAGAAATGTTGTAGTTTTATGTAAGAGTATTAGATCATTTGGACAATTCAGCAAAAATACAACATTTAAAACAATGTACCATGAAAAGCCCTTGTATTATTGAAGGTTTGATGGTTATTAGTAATGTGCGCTTCATGTTGTGTTGTATGGTTGCGTACCTCTGAGTTTGTAGGCACATGCATGCATCCAGTAGTTTCTGGGGAAGTGGTATGTAAATTGTAAGGTTTATTGCTCCAAATTTGAAAGCTTAATTGGCCTTTGTTCATGGTTTTATTGTTATTTGACCAATAATACTTTAACTCATATGCATATTCAAATTTGAGATATTTAAATCATATGGATGTGGATGACATCAATATTATGATTTCATCTCTCTTCTTATATCATATGTATGTCAGATACTCTTGACAGACAATGATATTCAAGCTACAGTCCATCATGTTTCTCTTAATATGGATAATTCAACATTGCTTCTTTATGGTTCTGAAGGACTAACTGTCATGTATTTGTTCGAAAGGACTCGCACTGTTGATGACAAAATTTATTGCAGGTATGTTAGGAGAATTTTTTTTATTTGTTTCGGTCATAACTTTTCATCGTGTTAATACTTGTTTCAAGTGACTAGAAGTAGATATGATATTGAAATTTTAAGAATATTTATTTTTCTTGTGTAATGTTGTTTATCCTATTTTCAGAACTAGTTGGCTTGAAGCTACAAGTTAGATATGTTTATAAATGATATGGTGAAATATAGTTGTAGTTGTAGATGTCGTGTCCTGAATTGCCTTTTTCCCAATGTCATTTGATTTATTTGTATTTCTTATTTAAATACAATACATTATGTGTAGACCGTAACCTCATCAAATCAGCTAGGTGATGCCAGGTAAATAGACCAAAAGCATCAAACTGACATATTATCATTATTCTTTTGCGGATTACCTTTTTTTCTGCACCATGCTTTTAACACTAGTGAAGTCATGCAATTACAATTTAGATTTGTTTGGAGCAAATGTTAGGTGTTATTAGGCTGATGGAGTTTCTATTCAGCTTTATGGTCTTTTGGTGTTTTATGAAGCTGACTAATGTTAAAAACTTGCAGAACAGTTCTACTTGGTTCAAGGCTCTTTTCTAGCCATAGCAATGGCTTAAGAATACTTCAAGCATCATGGCACCCCTACAGCAGTAACCATTTAGGTGTTTTATCCTCGGATTCAGTTATGAGGTATTTCTGAGCTTGTAGGCCATACTTATTATATATATATATGCATGTTATTTTTAATTGACTCCCTTCAAATTAGTCAATATTATACACGTGTAAGTCTAATTTTTGTTCCTAGTAAACATGTCCTGTATAATGCAAATGCAATTACAAATTTATCTTTTTGTTAGGCTACTTTGCTTTTAAGACGGTTTATTTGCCTTAGTGATGCGTAGTACATGAAATAGATGTAGTGTGGCTCGCTGGAAACCCAAAGTCTTTACTTGATCTTGGATATGTGATGTATATGTCTTTTCAAAATGATTTATTAATATGCTAATAAGTCATTTCATGTCAGTTCCATCTATCACTTTATTGTGAAAGATCAGATCGGTCTGTTTTGCCACAAGGACTACCATATTCAGCAGACTACCATATTTTGTTGAGTAAGATTTCACGATAGACCATGGTTGTACGAGATCAATTTTGCATCACGTATAATTGATTCATTTCATAAGGACTAAAATTGAATCACTCATTTCTTCCTTTGACCCAAAATTACATCTTAAAATATATGAAAAAACTCCCTGTCGGTGTCGTCATGATATTTGAACTATAAGAAGAGCAAGCGATCTTTCTCAATCAATCCCTTTGCACCCCATTTTTTGAACTCCTTCATTCAAGTTCGACAATTCATTTCATTTGCAGGAGTCATTCTGTTACAAGATGTGCATCAGTCATCAGCTTTTTCTTAACTCGAGCTTGATTCATTTATTTTCTATTGTTTGTATCATTTTCTATAACTCATGTTCTTTGTTATTTGAATCCAGTAGGCAAATATAAATGCAATTGATATTTTGAACTTGAAAAGTTTATTAGATACTCTAGAAAATCTGTGAATAATTTTATTAATGTCAAAAACTTACTTTACAACAAGAGTGAATACATATATATAGGAAGAGAGAGAGAAGAGAGATCCCAATATAAGATGTGGGATTAATCTAAGAGAGTAATGAGCTACACTATGGGCCAAAGTAATGGGCCTATTTACATGGCTTTTTCTAACACTTCTAGCACTCCCCCGCAAGCTGGAGTGTACAAGTCGTAGGCACCAAGCTTGGATAGAAACTGATGATATAATGGTCGTGGTAATGCTTTGGTGAGAATGTCAGCAACTTGCTCAGACGCAGGTACATATTCCAATTCCAATTTCTTCAACTGAACCTTTTTCCGAACAAAGTGACAGCCAATTTCAATGTGTTTTGTTCGCTCATGGAACACTGGATTCTTGGCAATATGTATGGCCGCCTGACTATCACAAAACTGAGTTGCTGGTGAGGATAGTTTAACTCCCAAATCATCAAGAAGACTTTCAAGCCAGGTAAGTTCTGACACAACAGCCGTCATAGCACGATACTCAGCTTCAGCAGAAGAACGTGCAACAATAGATTGCTTCTTGCTACGCCATGTGATAAGATATCCTCTAAAGTAGGTACAGAAACCAGTAGTAGAGTGTCAATCATCCAGAGAGCCCGCATAGTTAGCATCTGAATACACAATCACAGATAGAGAGGAGGATGACTTATACACTAGCCCTTGTCCAGGAGAAGTCTTCAAATATCTGAGGATGCGTTCGACTGCCTTGAGGTGAGAGACTCGTGGAGCATGCATAAAACGACTGACTATTCCAACAGAAAAGGAGAAATCAGGTCTCGTAACAGTCAGATATATCAGTTTTCTCACAATACGCCGATAGTACTCTGGATTCGAGAGCAGTAAATCAGAATCAGAACCATGAGCACACAACTTGTGATTGACATCCATCGGAGTTTCCATAGGTTTGCACCCTGAGAGGCCAGCATCTTGAAGAAGATCAAGGCAATATTTCTGTTGTGATAGGACAAGGCCATAAGGTCGCCTTGCTACCTCAAGCCCAGGAAGTATGAAGATTTCCTAGATCCTTAGTTTGAAAAACAGAGTTTAAGTGTTGCTTAATTTGTTGTATCCCTACGGAGACATCGCCAGTAATCAAAATTTCATCCACATAGACCAGGAGAATGACTGTCCCGATCGATTGGTGACGAGTAAAAAGTGAGAAGTTCGTCGAGCTTCTCTTGAAGACAACCTCACGAACAGCCTTTTTAAATTCTTCAAACCACGCCCGAGGAGATTGTTTGAGACCATAGATTGATTTTCTGAGCAGACATACATGAGGTTCTCTCGTGGTCTCAAACTCAGGCGGTTTCAAGAAGGTCGTCATTCATAAAAGCATTTTTGATATTAAGCTGATGCAGAGGCCACTGACGGTGAACTGCTAAGGAAATCAGAACTCGAACAGAGTTTAACTTGACAACTGGGGAAAAAGTCTCATCATAATCAAGTCCTTGTTGTTGAGTGAACCCTCGAGCCACAAGCCGTGCTTTTAGACGGTCAACAGTGCCATCAACAACATATTTGATCACAAAAACCCACTTGTAACTAACGCAACTCTGTTCAGGAGGGAGAGGGACAGGATCCCAAGTGTGATTGACCCAAATAGCAGACATTTCTTCATTCATGGCTGCACGCCACCCCGGATGCTGAAGAGCCTCCTATAAAGAGTTAAGAATAGAAATGAAGGAGAGAGTGCAAATTTAAGAAGAGGTGGAGAGAGCCGATGTAAGGAGACGTAATTTGCCATAGGATGAGCCGTGGATGTTGATGCATGATCGACGGGCCGCGAGAGCACACTGGTAGAAGGAGGTTGTTGCGGGGCATCAAATTTGGGAGGGCGACAAGTGAAAACTCAAGGAGAGGCGGTTTGGATTGGACGGGCGTGGGTGTTGGTGTAGGAAGGAGAGGTGGATAGGAAGACGTGACTGGAACCGCAGGCCGAGGTAGAAGAGGATTTGTAGGAATGGTGTGAAACGGTCGATCTTCCCGAAAGGTGACATCAGCGGAAAGTGGAAACGACCATTTTACCGTCTGTAGGAGAGTAACAAACATACTCCTTCTGGGTGCGATAGTAGCCAACAAACATGAATTTGGTAGCACGTAGAGCAAACTTATCAGTAGGTGGACCGAGGTTATGAACATAACACGTAATTCCAAACACACGTGGCGGGAGAGAGAACAGAGGCGTTGATGGGAAAAGGAGAGTGAATGGAGCCACGAAGTTGAGAATGGACGACGACATGCGATTGATGAGATGACAGACAGTAGAAACAACAAAGTTCTAATATAGTGGTGGTTACCTGCATTTGAAACACAAGAGATCTAGCAACATCGAGAAGATGTCGATTTTTTCGGTCGACCGCGTCGTTCTGTTAAGGAGTATAACACACGAAGTCTGATGGAAATACCAAACTCAGTGCACATGTTTGAGAAGGTTCGGCTAGTATACTCATGCGCATTATCAGTTCGAATAACTATGAAGCAAGTAGAAAATTGAGTACGTGTCTCCACAATAAAGGAACAGAAGATAGACGGGAGCTCGGAACGATCACGAAGTAAATATAGTCGTGTTCATAAAGCCCCCCGAGCCCGGGTCTAAACCGGGCCTCCCGGGCCCGGGCTTTCCCTAACTGGGCCTGGGCCCGGGCCCTGATTACAGTCGGGCCGGGCCGGGCCGGCCTTCTGGCTCCGGGAGGGGGCCTGCTAAGGCCCCCAGTGCCGGGCCCAAGCTTAGCCCGGGCCTTGTTTTTTTTAAATGAAATATGCTCCTTTTTGAACTGCGTCTTCTAGGGGCATTTTCAGGAGAAGTGTTCAACATGAAAGTTATAGATCTCGACGATATCTACAACTTTCATGTTGAACACTTCTCCTGAAAATGCCCCTAGAAGACGCAGTTCAAAAAGGCGCGTAGGAGCCGGGTCCGGGCCTAGCCGGGCTTTTACCGGGCCGGGCCCGGTTTTTATGCACACCCCTAAGTAAATATAACCAAGTTACGCGTGAGTATTCATCAATAAATGTGGCAAAAGACCAATAACCAAATATACTGGGAATCTTATAGGGTCCCCAAATATCAGAATGTACTAATAAAAAAGGTGTATCGTTGCGAGTACTAGAAGAAGAAAAAGATGCACGGTGTTGTTTGCCAAAGAGACAAGATTCACAAGTAAACTCATGAAGAGATACATCTCGAAGAGCTTCTTGAGAATCTAGAGAGGAGCATGTCCAAGACAACGATGCCAATCAACCATCGAGACAGTGGAGAGAGCAGTATAGGGAACATCAAGAAGATACAGCTCATTGGACAGCCGCCCTCTGCCAAGTATATTCTGCGTTTGTCGATCCTGCACAACAAAGGAGGAGCGTGAGAAGGTTATAGAACAATCAAGATCCTGAGTCAAGCGGCTTACAGAGAGAAGGTTAAAAGGGTATCTCGGAACATGAAGAACCGATGATAGAGAGAGTGTTGGAGTAAGAGGTGGGTGAGCAGCGCCAGAAACCGGGGTGATGTCACCATTGGCCACTGTGATAAACTTGGGGTAAACAAAATCCAAGTATTGAGGTGGTTGTTGTGGAGAGATATTATGTGTGGCACCCGAGTCCATACTGCAGTGAGAGCTTTGTGAGAGACAAGATATACCTTCGTTGGAGATCGATGCCACAGATCCAGAGGAGCGACTAATCACTCCTTGTAACTGTTGGAGTTGAGCACCTAGAGCAGCGATGTCAGCACTAGTGGTAAAGGGAGAAGTTGTAGTAACAAATGCAGTAAGATGAGGAGGCAGGTCATGCTTGCGATAGCAAATGGCCTCAAGATGACCATCCCGACCACAGTGAGAGCATTTAAAGAGCGTACGACCACCACGATCCCATCCCCGAGAATGGCGACCTCTACGAGTCGGTGAACCACGGGCAAAGGGAGCAAGTGTAAGTACGGGCTACTGGAGGAGAGCCAGAGTTAGATGTGTGGGAGCATCCGGGGAACGAGTCACTTTCAGAAGCATCGAGCAAACATCCGAGAGGGACGAAGTAACGATAGAAGACAAAATCTGAGCTCGAACACTATGATAAGGAGGAACACGAGTCATCATCATCACAATTCCAATTGCTTCCTTTTGTTCCCGTTGTGCAGCCATATTCATGGTGGGAGGCTGATGTTGTATCCATGCCTCAACAAGAGTTTTGGCCCGACAATAAAGGAGGTCAAGTTACCAGTAGCTCCAGGGTCAAGGGATTGAAGATCACTGATTATGTCGAACATATGTCGAAGACTATCCTTTCCAGAATAGAGGGAGTGAAGATCCTTCCACATGGCTTGGGCCGTCTCGTGATGCATGGCCATCCGATATGGCTCGGTGTCCAGGGAATTGAGAATCCAGGACTAGACACGACCATCATCGCATATCCACTCCGCAGTAGTGGGGGGAGTCCGTGTCAGGTGATGAAGGTCTTTAGTCTGCAGAACACGGCGAACTGAGTGAACCCATTCAACAAAGTTCTCAACACGTCCAGGAAGTGAGGAAGCAGCAGTCGAATCCATGAAAACAATAGCACCAGGGGCCGGTTAAGCCGAGAGCAGGCGGACTGAAGAACAACGATTAAGCAACACCGACAAACAACAACGAGAAGAGGCCGCGAACAGCTGCGGCAACAGAGGTGGCAAGAGTAGAAGAGCAGCGAACAGCTGTGTCGAACAGTGGAGGGAAACGGCGGTCAAGAAATGCGGCTAGAGTAGCAATTAAGAAGCCGCAATAATACACTACAAACAGAGAAAGCAAGGAGCAACGGATAGCTGGCGGTCGACACAAGCAGCGACCACCGCGAAAAAGAGAGTTGGCGACAAGACAGTGAGGGTTGCGGATAGCGAGAAGAATCCGCGAGCAACTGTGGCAAAGAGCTGCAGGCAAGCAATTGAATGACAAATAGCGGGCTTAGCGGCAAACAGCTGAGGCGAGCAAGAACAGACCGCGCGTCAAGAACAACCTGCAGCGCGCCCTCGTAGCAGCACCGGTCCTGAACATGCCCGATTTCTCCCAGCCGTTCTTCGTGGAGTGTGACGCCTCGGGGAAGGGGGTTGGCGTTGTTCTCATGCAGGAGGAAGGCCCCATTGCGTATTACAGTAAGGTCTTCACCGACAGGCGAAAGGCGCCCTCTGCCTACGACAACGAGCTACGCGCTTTGGTGCTCGCAGTGCAACATTAGCGCCCGTATTTCCTCGGCCGCCTACGACAACGAGCTACGCGCTTTGGTGCTCGCTGTGCAACATTAGCGCCCGTATTTCCTCGATCGTCCTTTCACCGTCAGGACTGACCACCGCAACTTGAAGCATCTATGGAGTCAGTAGGTCTCCACCCCGGCCCAACAGCTCTGGATAGCCAAACTCTTGGGCTATCAGTTCACGATCGAGTACAAGACCGGGAGGACGAACACGGTCGCGGACGCCCTGTCCCGTCGTGAGCATTGTGGCACCTTGGCGACAATCTCCCTCTGCCAGTAGCGGGATGTCGTGGTCTTGCAGGAGGAGGTGAAGGCCACCCCCTATTACGACTATATGATGGGCGAGTTACGGAGCGTGCCAGGGGCGCACCCACCTTTCCGACTTGTGGGCGATAGACTCTACTTTCGTGATCGCCTGGTCCTCGCGGCGTCATCACCATGGATACCATGTCTACTGGAGGAGTTTCATTCCACGCCAACGGCGGGGCACTCGGGGGACTATCCGACCTATCGTCGGCTGGCAGACACCCTTTACTGACGCGGTATGATGCAGACAGTGCAGCAGTTCGTGCCTAACTACTTGGTTTGTCAAAAGGCCAAATAGCAGACCCTTGCCCCGGTCGGCCTGCCTGCTACAACCCCTGTCGGTACCCGATCGGATGTGGGAAGACATCGGCATGGATTTCATCACCCACCTTCCACGCTCTCAAGGTTACGATTGCCTGTTGGTGGTGGTTAATCATCTCTTCAACTACGGACATTTCATACCCCTCAAACATCCCTACACAGCGAGTTCGGTGGCCCGAATCATTGTGAGAGAGATCGTCTGCTTGCACGGGTTTCCCCGGTCCATTGTGAGCGACCACGACTGATGCAGGAAGGCGCGTAGGGTTTGCGCGTCTGTCGGCTATTTTTAGGAAACCCTAAATACATGTGATGATTAAATTAATTTTGCAAACAAATTAGAGCAGGCATTGCGCAAACTTTGAAACTAAACAACTTTGATATTTGAAAAGCACAAAATCACCATTTTTGTTTAAAATTATATCACTTGAAAAACATGGTTCCAATTTAAATCCGGGAATAGAAGGTTCGCAACTTTCGTTATGTTTCCCTAGCCGTAGCAAAACGGAAATCATGAACTCCAAATACGTTTCCGTTTGGAGTTTTTGACGTAGCGTTCACTGAAAAAATTTGGGCGAAAATCCAAGAATGAATCTAAATATCTTAAGAGAAAATTTAGACGCACACAAAGGAAGAGAAAGAAACAATTACCCGCGGAAAGAGGCGTCTTTTCGCAATCGCAGTCGACGACGATCCCGCGAGGAATTTCCTCGTCACCTTCGATCTCCTGCTCCGAGGTCGGACGCTATCGCACACGGGCACCAAGGAAAAATTTGCCTACTCTCACACTCAAGAGTGGATCCACGAAATCTAAATCACTCAATCTTTAGAGAAGTCACAAACCTAACACCCTAAAATTCACTCGCTCTCACACAAGTGGCTCCACAAAATCTCTAACACTCGAACTAAAATTCACTCACTCTCACACAAGAGTGGCTCTGCAAAATCTATTCACTCTCTCTACCTCACATGCAAGAGGGTCCACGAAATCTCAATCTCTCAAGAACTAGTCTAACCTCGTTACTGTTCACGGAAGCCAAACAACAAGCACAATCATTCATCCACTAACTGAACTCCTACAGGATATTAGAACTCCAACTAAATCCTACAACAACATTCACTTCACTATTCATCGTCTTCATCGACGGGAATCACACAAACAACAATCAACCACAACTCACTGTTCATCACCTTCTCCAACTGGAAACAAAACAGAAATTCTCCACATTTGAATCTAATCATTAACTAACACCTATTTCATCATTACTACCAAAAGATTACAACAAAAAGAATTTCATAAATTCTTCATCAATCACACCAAAAAAAAACAAACATCACAATCTCCTTTTATAGGGTTTCAAAAGGAAATAAACAGTTAACCTCCACGAGTGAAGGTTCGGCCATGGAGGAGCTCCATTGTGGCGGATGTGCGGAAACCGCAGAAGTGAGGGCGTCGTGGCTGGAGGGCGGAAGCCATGCAGGAGTGGTGCAGCGCCAAAGTCGGAGAAGTTGCGGTTGGGAGCTGTCGAACTGAACCCTAGATGTGCGCCATGAAAGAACCGGAGATCGGGAAGAAAAACAGTGCTCCGTTGGAGCTGTTTGAACCGGCCTGTTTGCTGGGAGTTAACTTTTTATATACATACATATATTTATGTGTTATAAATATATATATATATATATTTCCACATTAAAAAATTTGCTAAGTTTACACAAATACAAAAAGTGATGTAAATAAAATATGCTAAACTCAGGGCCGATAGAGGTCCGGACGGGTGCGTCGTCGGACACTTTTGCGACGACCTGATCTGGGCCGGTCTCGACCAGCGACCAGATCTTCATGAACACGCTTTGGCAGGATTTGTTCCGTCTACAAGGGACCAAGGTACGGTTCAGCACGACATACCATCCCCAGTCTAACAGGCTGACAGAGGTACTCAATCGCTGCGTGGGCACCTACCTTCGCTGTTTCGCCACCACCAGGCAGCCACGCCGGTGGACCCAGTGGGTGGCATGGGCGGAATTATGGTACAACACCAGCTACCAGTCAGTGGTGGGCATCACCCCCTTCCTGACAGTTTATAGGCGACCCCCCCCCCCCACCATCAATACCGGTCGGGATCGCAGGGGAGTGCCAGGTCCAAGCCTTGGCCGAGGACCAACAAGACCGAGATGACTAGATGAGGTTTTGCGACAGTTGAAGCACCACCTTCGCCGCGCCCAAGAGAGAATGGCCTGGTAGGCCAACCGCCACCGCCGCGAGGTTGTCCTCTCGTCGGGCGAGCATGTGTTCGTCAAGTTGCGGTCGCACCGCCAGAGCTCCCTGACTGGGCGCCTCCACTCCAAGCTCTTTGTGCGATATTTTGGTCCCTTTCTGATCGTGGGAAGATAGGCGAGATTGCATAATGTCTGCAGTTCCCATCCGACGGTTGCATCCATCTGGTATTCCATGTGTCACAACTGAAGTGGGCATTCAGAAACCACCCACTCCAAGCCACCCTGCCCGAAGGCTTGAGTAGTGAAGACGTTCCACGCTACGAGCCCGAGGCGGTGTTGGGCACCCGCACCGAGCAGGTACAAGGCCGACCCACGAGAAAGGTTCTCGTCCAGTGGAAGGGACAGGCAAGAGATGAGGCCACGTGGATTTTGGCGGAATAAGTGAAGACCCAGTTCCCAGACTTTGACCTTGAGGACAAGGTCGTTGAGAATCCCGGGATAGTTGATACGAACGACGCAGATCCAGTCGAGGGAAGTTACTTCGTGCGCGTTTACACCAGGCGCGCGAGGGGCGTGGAAACGGCATAAGCCTGACCGGCATTTATTTTCTAGTATCGTATTTTCCACATTTATTTTATAGTATCTTGTTTTCTGTTGTATGACCGTTCGGCCTAGTGTCTCTCCCCTTTAAGGGAGAATAAGTGAACCCTATTGTATGCTTTATTTATTTTGAAATTGAATTGGAACAGGAGCGCCGACCCAGCGGTAATCTCCCGTTTGCCCTAGCCGTCCGCCTATCCCGCTCGATCCTCTTTCACACAGTCTCACACGCCCGCCCGCTCGGCGCAGCACTGCCGTCCCCCGCCTCCCTCGCATTCCCCGACCAGCCACTAACAAAGAATTGAGAAATGTGGTTATTACCCTTTTAATGAGCGAAAATTTTTGGTGCGTGAAACGCACAGAAGTTCTGTGCGTCTTTAAATAGGTGGGCCCATCAGGTTTTTCGGTTTTTCAATTTTTCGCAAATTTTCCGCCAACAGTCGGAGCGAAGCTTCAGCTTTTCGAGCACCTTCAACTACCTGGCCTTCTTCCTCGCCAGGTCCAAGATCGAACTACTACAAACTCCATTGTCCAGCTGGAGATTTAGGTTTGGTGCTAATGCTCAGTTTTCTTGGTTCTGCCATTGTTCTTCCCCGTCATTCCCGACTTCATAAACCCTAGCTCAAGGTGCCACCATTGTCAAGCTGGGAGATCTTCTTCCCCGCCATTGCCGACTTCAAAAAGTGTAGGGCTACCCCTCCTCTCTCAGTTGCTAAGCTTCTTCGGCTTCAAACAACTCAAGTTTGCCATTTCAGACCTATACCTGAATTTGTGTTATGAAATGCAGATACTATCTAAAGTCTACATTTAAACATGGCCACTTCAAACCCGCCAGATACTGAACCCCAATCAGTAAGTATTAGCTGTATTAATTTATGACTGGTTTTTTTAACTAATTTTAGGACTGGATTTTTTATACATTAAGTATCAGCTGTATTAATTTTTGACTGGTTTTTTAAACTAAATTTAGTGCTGCATTTTTTCAGATAGTAAGTATTAAATGTACTTGACCGTGTCAATGGACTGTATTTTTTCTAACTGTATGAATTTACTGTTTTTTAGACTGGATTCTTTGGTGAACTTTTCTAGCTGTACTAATTAACTTAATTTTCAAATGTATTGTTTGTCTTTACTATAATTTGGTTTGTTTCCTTTGTTGATATAATTTTTTCTCTTTCTACTTGTAGGTGAAGAAAGAACCTATTGTGTTCCTCATTGTCCACTCTGATGAGGAAGCGTACAAATTGTACTGTGACTATGCGCACAGAACAGGATTTAGTGTTCGTAAGCAACACTTAACGCACTGGACCCATACCCGCATAATAAAACTACGGGAGTATTTCTGCTCAAAAGCGGGGCTCAAGAATATGAAAAAATCCCCAATGAAGTATCGTAAATCAGATATACGCACTGGGTGTCTTGCTTCCATTACATTCAGAGCTGATGAAGAAGGCAAAAATTGGACAGTGTCCAGATTTGTAGAGGAGCATAATCATTCGCTAGCTACCGAGAAAGATAGTCATTTACTGAGATCTAGACGCAATGTTTCTGAAATGCAGGGGAGCATTTTGAAAAATATGATGGCTGCTGGAATTAAAGCTGTGGACTCATACAACTTCATATCAAATGAAATTGGTGGGGTTGAAAATGTAGGGTTCTCAAAGATCGATGCGTTCAACTACGTACAACGAGAAAGAAGAGCTCTGATAGAGAGTGGAGACGCCTCAAGCTTGCTTCAGTTACTTCAAAAAAAACATTTGGCAGACAATATGTTCTCTTATGAGGTTCGTACAGATGAGTTGAACAGATTGACAAACTTCTTATGGGTGGATGGACACAGCAAGATAGATTACGATTGTTTTGGAGATGTGCTTATTTTGACACTACGTATAGACTTAATAAGTACAATTTAGCTTGCGTACCATTCATTGCCGTGAATCATCACTGGCAGATGTTTTCCTCGGTGGGGCATTTATCGCCGAGGAGACAATCAAATCATTTTGTTGGGTGTTCGAGACGTTTCTTTCATGTGTGGGTGGTAAGCAACCAATTACTATCTTTACGGACCAGGATCAAGCAATGACAGTTGTTATTGAGCGAATATTGACCACAACTCGCCATCGGTTGTGTCAGTGGCACATTTGCAAGAAGGCCCCATCAAAAGTCCCAACATTCAACAATGATAAAAGTGTTCGCAACTGTTTCTATCACTGTATGAGCAAGTGCGACAGCGAGGAAGAGTTCAATAGGTATTGGCACGAAATGATTACGAAAGGAGGTCTACATAACAACAGATGGCTGAGAGATCTTTATAATATTAGAAGAAGGTGGTCCACAACATTCAATAAAGATGTGTTGGACCTCGGCATATTGTCAACCCAAAGAAGTGAGTCTGCCAATAATTGCCTTCATGGTTGTTCAAAGACAACCAGTTCGCTAGTTGAGTGTTTTTTGGGAATGGAAAAACTTGTTGCATTGTTGCGTCGTAATGAGCGGGATGAAGATTTTAGGTGCTCGAACTGTGCTGTGAGCTTAAGATACAAAATGTCTTTCCTACTAAAGCACATCTCAAAGCAGTACACCAGAAAAATGTATGCAACTTTTGAGAAAACTTTCATGGAAGCACTCATAGGAGTGAATGTGGTGGATGAGAACAGATATGACGATCGGAACATCTTATATATCACAACCCAAAACGATTCTGTCGATGCAGAGAAAAGGTGGCATGTAAATTATAATTCTGCAACCAGTACTGCACAGTGTTCCTGTTGTGGTTTTGAGACAAAAGGTATCTTATGCCAACATATCTTAAGGATATATAACCTAAGGAACGCTAGGCAGATTCCAAGTCTTTATGTTCTTATAAGATTTACTTTAAATGCCAGAAAGGGCATCTACCTACCCGACACGCCTTCTCTGACAGATCATGAATCAAACTTGATATTTAGAAACCATCTAATGCGATTCAGCTATGATTTGACACGTCAAGTTAAAAATTCTAAAATTGCAGACTAGATCGATGCGTTCAACTACGTACACCTCGTAATTTATTTAATTTTTATTTGGTAATATATGCATTACTCCTTCTATTAGAAATCGAAGTTCTAATTTTGGTTTTAATATTTTTCAGGTTGTAAAGCGGGATCTAAGGGAAAAGAGAGCAATGTTGATGACACACCAAACACAAAAGAGTTCGACTTCTTCGGAAGCCAGTCTATAGAGCAACAAGCTTCTCCTCCCCACACGCCAACGTTTGATAATTCATCTGATGACTACTTCGTTAACCTGTCTTTCAATTTTTCCAGCGTTCTGGATGTATTCAAGCCCATTTGACAGCAAATATTTAACCAAAGTCTACATTAGTCTCCAAGCATCACTATGTAACTCATTGTTTGTAATGTTATTGCATAAGCATCACAAGCAGTACTCACAATAGTATATGCATGATATTGTACTAGCTTCACCTATCTTTTATTTGTTTGACGATATGAATTAGAGAGTGATTCATGTGCAAATCCTTAGCAGATTTGAATCTTCACCATTCTTGAGCAAAGAACCAGAGATATTGGATATTAGGAAGTAGATCGAAAAGAAAAAGGTTGCTAATGTAAAACAACAACCGATATTCTTAGCTTTTAATCAAGGTAGCAACAAATCATCATGCAGATTTGATAAAAAATAGTAAACAAAAAAACAATACCTAAATTACTCTCCAAACATAATATACTGTAACATAAATATTGATCAAAGCCTATTTAAGAGATTAAAACCCAAATTAAATTGTTCCGTTGTGCTATTAACTTTAACCAAAGTCTAAATTACTCCCCAAACATGATATGCTGCAACATAAACAATACTCCAAAAACGTATGAATGATTCATGCTAGCATGATTTACTTGTTCACCTCCTGCCCCGGAACATTGACCAATATTAATTCATGAAAAACACGAAAAAAACCGACTGCAATTTCGGCACGAAAACGTGGCATTGAAGCTTGCCAATCCTTGTTTTTTTTCGCATGCTATCTCACTCGTGGACAGAGCAGCTTCCATGAATTTTAAGGCAAACACCCCGCAGTCAATCTCGTTCCTTTGCTTGGGGATTCATTCCACTGGTTCGATCTTCCAGTCCAACATATTCGGTGGCAATGCACTCCCAGCGTCTTCGATGAAGGATCCTACCTATTCCAAGCAAACGTAATGGAATTACTTTTTTGATTAATGATTAGCAAAATATTTAAGCGGTTCTAAAAACTGAATATACCAATGCGGAAAGGGAAGATCTATGTCTCGAATGTGGCAAAGTCATAAAAATCCCATCTACAACGCTTCATGTTGCATACAAGAAGACACCAGTGACTGGGTGCGTGTACTGACATGAGTAGTATGTCCGCCTTGCTTACATTCTCTGTGGTAATGTGACTTATAAGTCTTTCGCTGTTCGAACACTTACTATTCTTGTAGAATTGCATAGCATTGTAGTATGAGTGGTTTTAAAACAGAATATATGTACATTAAGAAACTACCGCTTGATCGGGAAATATATAAGAAACTTTTGAATTGTATAACCGTTTACTTACAGCATGATCGAGAGATATGTATAAGAAACTTTTGAAGTGTTTGGGAGATCTCTTCCTTTGTGCACTTAAAACTAAAGCGTAGACATTTAAATGTACGTCTGACAACCAACCATTTCCTAGTAGGTCGTCAACTAATTCCCTGCTCATTACTACATTCCCGCAGTGGAATATTGTTTGATCCCTGCGAGAATGTAAATAAATTACTCGCTTTTACATAACCAAAAATAATAACCTAAGCAATCAAACTTATACCTTTTTGTAAATTGGCTCAGAACAGAATCTATAATTTCGCGCTGGCGAGGGGTTATTAAAGCTCTGCCAGGGTATTGCTCCGCTTCTTTTATCTTCTCATTCTTCGTCGGCGTACCATGTTCCTTTTTTTTCCTATCACCCATCTGCTTAATATCACGTATCATACTACTAGAACTCAATGCTGGTGTGGGATCAACAAGTGTAACTTCAAGAGTAGAAACGGGGGTATTGTCCAGAGTAGGATTGATGGCAGAACGATCGGGAGATGATAGGGGAGATGGTCGGGGAAATGGTGGGGGAGATGGTGGGGGGGATGACCGAGGAGGTGATGCAGGGAAAGCACTATGTTGGTTGAACCACGACTCACACAAATCCCGTAAAGAGTGGACATTCCTACGAACCTCATCTATCGCAGCCTGGAGCCGAGCCTCCACACGTAGCAAGCCCTCAGCTACCGTCAACGTTTCCTTCTTCTCCCTCTTAACCTTTCTTAAAAATATTTTTTCCCTCTTTGTTTTCTGCTTTCTCTTTAGCCTCTGCCCCTCCAATCTTTCTTCTAGGTCGACATCGAACCTAACAACTTTCTTAACCGGCAAAACCTATTACATGAATGTATATGTTGACAAATGCCTCAAATAAATAGATTTCTTATTGTTAAGGTAAGAGAAAGTACCTTCGCAGACTTTTTCTTAACCGGCTTAAAATCAGAATCGTCCTCTTCCCCAAGAAGTCTCTCTCCGTAGATGTTATATCGTTGAATGTAGTCCTCACCTACAATACAATCATAATAATAAGAAATCATTTGTAAAAATTAAAAAATCAATCAATATAACTAAATTGGTAAGGCAAACCTGATCGTCAATCCAGAGAGTTCTAACGAGACTGGAGCAAACTTTGACACTGTAACTTAGTTTGGACGACCATCTGCATATCCTAGGTCGTGCAATTTTGTCAACTACCATTTGTAATTTTGTATGCTCGTATAGCAAAACCTGCAACACTATATAAGTCATGACTCTATAAATAAATGAGTAGGCAAACAGTAGTATATCACTTACCACTACCACCACAGAGTAACCTTCAAAGTAGCCCAGGTTCTCACCAGGTGCTCGAAGTGCACACCTGCCACTAAGCTCAGATAGCTGTTCATGCAAGTGTTGATGTATAGCCTTTGACCAATTATACTTTACGAAGTCACTGACCCCTTTAATGAGTATTAAACTGGCTGGAATTTTAAGACCCATTTGCGGGAACATAAAAACCACTACTAGGTACCTAACTAAAATGTCAACACGCCTACTCTCCAACGTAGAGACCACTCTTCCGACTCTAGACTCTAGACTCTTCATTTCCTCCGTCAGAGATTTTTGGGTTACCCGAGCAAATGATTTTCTAATAAAGGAGAAGTCTATACCGCGATTCGGTAAACCCAAAATAAGGGCAATCTCATTCGTGCTGAGATAAACATAATATTTGCCCAATTTGAATGCCTGCTTATCACGATTATAGCTACGAATGATAAAATATAAAAGAGGTATGTTCTGAGGTATCGTTGGGACGTTACGTTGGAGAGTAGGCATTCGTGCTGAATATAAGGACAATCTCATTCGTGCTGAATAAACGATACCTCAAAACATACCTCTTTTATATTTTATCATTCGTAGTTATAATCGTGATAAACAGACATTCAAATTGGGCAAATATTATGTTTCTCTCAGCACGAATCAGATTGCCCTTATTTTGGGTTTATCGAATCGCGGTATAGACTTCTCCTTTGTTAGAAAACCATTTGCTCGGGTAACCCAAAAATCTCTGACGGAGGAAATGAAGAGTCTAGTGTCGGAAGAGTGGTCTCCTACGTTGGAGAGTAAGCGTGTTGACATTTTAGTTAGGTACTAGTAGTGGTTTTATGTTCCCGCAAATGGGTCTTAAAATTCCAGCCAGTTTAATACCCATCAAAGGGGTCAGTGATTTCGTAAAGTATAATTGGCCAAAGGTTATACACCAACACTTGCATGAACAACTATCTGAGCTTAGTGGCAGGTGTGCACTTCGAGCACCTTGTGAGAACCTGGGCTACTTTAAAGGTTGCTCTGTGGTGGTAGTGGTAAGTGATATACTACTGTTTGTCTGCTCATTTATTTATAGAGTCATGACTTATATAGTGTTGCAGGTTTGGCTATACGAGCATACAAATGGTAGTTGACAAAATTGCACGACCTAGGATATGCAGATGGTCGTCCAAACTAAGTTACAGTGCCAAAGTTTGCTCCAGTCTCGTTAGAACTCTCTGGATTGACGATCAGGTTTGCCTTACCAATTTAGTTATATTGATTGATTTTTTAATTTTTACAAATGACTTATTATTATTATGATTGTATTGTAGGTGAGGACTACATTCAGCGATATAACATCTACGGAGAGGGACTTCTTGGGGAAGAGGATGACTCTGATTTTGAGCCGGTTAAGAAAAAGTCTGCGAAGGTACTTTCTCTTACCTTAACAATAAGAAATCTATTTATTTGAGGCATTTGTCAACATATACATTCATGTAATAGGTTTTGCCGGTTAAGAAAGTTGTTAGGTTCGATGTCGACATAGGAGAAAGATTGGAGGGGCAGAGGCTAAAGAGAAAGCAGAAAACAAAGAGGGAAAGAATATTTTTAAGAAAGGTAAAGAGGGAGAAGAAGGAAATGTTGACGGTAGCTGAGGGCTTGCTACGTGTGGAGGCTCGGCTCCAGGCTGCGATAGATGAGGTTCGTAGGGATGTCCACTCTTTACGGGATTTGTGTGAGTCGTGGTTCAACCAACATAGCGCTTTCCCTGCATCACCTCCTCGGTCATCTCCCGATCGCTCTGCTATCAATCCTACTCTGGACAATACCCCTGTTCTACTCTTGAAGTTACACTTGTTGATCCCACACCAGTATTGAGTCCTAGTAGTATGATACATGATATTAAGCAGAGGGGTTGATAGGAAAAAAAAGGAACATGGTACGCCGACGAAGAATGTGAAGATAAAAGAAGCGGAGCAATACCCTTGCAGAGCTTTAATAACCCCTCACCAGCGCGAAATTATAGATTCTGTTCTGAGCCAATTTACAAAAAGGTATAAGTTTGATTGCTTAGGTTATTTTTTTTTGTTATGTAAAAGCGAGTAATTTATTTACATTCTCACAGGGATCAAACAATATTCCACTGCGGGAATGTAGTAATGAGCGGGGCATTAGTTGACGACTTACTAGGAAATGGTTGGTTGTCAGACGTACATTTAAATGCCTACGCTTTAGTTTTAAGTGCCCAAAGGAAGAGATCTCTCAAACACTTCAAAAGTTTCTTATACATATCTCCCGATCATGTTGTAAGTAAACAGTTATACAATTCAAAAGTTTCTTATATATTTCCCGATCAAACAGTAGTTTCTTAATGTACATATATTCTGTTTTAAAAACCACTCATACTACAATGTTATGCAGTTCTACAAGAATAGTAAGTGTTCGAACAGCGAAAGACTTATAAGCCACATTACCGCAGAGAATGTAAGCAAGGCGGACATACTACTCATGCCAGTACACGCACCCAGTCACTGGTGTCTTCTTGTATGCAACATGAAGCGTTGTAGATGGGATTTTTATAACTCTTTGCCACATTCGAGACATAGATCTTCCCTTTCCGCATTGGTATATTCAGTTTTTAGAACCGCTTAAATATTTTGCTAATCATTAATCAAAAAAGTAATTCCATTACGTTTGCTTGGAATAGGTAGGATCCTTTATCGAAGACGCTGGGAGTGCATTGCCACCGAATATGTTGGATTGGAAGATCGAACCAGTGGAAGGAATCCCCAAGCAAAGGAACGGGATTGACTGCGGGGTGTTTGTCCTAAAATTCATGGAAGCTGCTATGTCCACGAGTGAGATAGCATGGGAAAAAAACAAGGATAGACAAGCTTCAATGCCACGTTTTCGTGCCGAAATTGCAGTCAGTTTTTTTCGTGTAATTCATGAATTAATATTGGCCAATGTTCCGGGGCAGAAGGTGAAAAAGTAAATCATGCTAGCATGAATCATTCATACATTTTGGAGTATTGTTTATGTTGCAGTATATCATGTTTGAGGAGTAATTTAGACTTTGGTTAAAGTTAATAGCACAACGGAACAATTTAATTTGGGTTTTAATCTCTTAAACAGGCTTTGATCATTATTTATGTTGCAGTATATTATGTTTGGAGAGTAATTTAGGTATTGTTTTTTTGTTTACTATTTTTTATCAAATCTGCATGATGATTTGCTGCTACCTTGATTAAAAGCTAAGAATTTCAGTTGTTGTTTTACATTAGCAACCTTTTTTTTCGATCTACTTCCTAATGTTCAATATCTCTAGTTCTTTGCTCAAGAATGGTGAAGATTCAAATCTTCTAAGGATTTGCACATGAATCACTCTCTAATTCATATTGTCAAACAAATAAAAGATAGGTGAAGCTAGTACAATATCATGCATATACTATTGTGAGTACTGCTTGTGATGCTTATGCAATAACATTACAAACAATGAGTTACATAGTGATGCTTGGAGACTAATGTAGCTTTTGGTTAAATATTTGCTGTCAAATGGGCTTGAATACATCCGAAACGCTGGAAAAATTGAAAGACAGGTTAACGAAGTAGTCATCAGTTGAATTATCAAATGTTGGCTTGTGGGGAGGAGAAGCTTGCTGCTCTATAGACTGGCTTTCGAAGAAGTCAAACTCTTTTGTGTTTAGTATGTCATCAACATTGATCTCTTTTCCTTTAGATCCCGCTTTACAACCTGAAAAATATTAAAACCAAAATTAGAACTTCGATTTCTAATAGAAGGAGTAATGCATATATTACCAAATAAAAATTAAATAAATTACGAGGTTTTTGTGTTCGGTTCGCTCGCTCCCAATGGTCTTTCATACGTGCACTTGGAGCTCCTTTTGGTCGCTTCATCGGGGGGTCATTCACGTCTATATTCATCTTCTTACTTTCACCGACATAGCCTTTCGCACAATGGCTGTCGTTAACAACCAAGTTATCAACCTTTATTGTCAGGGCATTCATTGCACTTACAACATGCTTCTTTGCAATTTTAGAATTTTCAACTTGCCGTGTCAAATCATAGCTGAATCGCGTTAGATGGTTTCTAAATATTAGGTTTGATTCATGATCTGTCAGAGAAGGCGTGTCGGGTAGGTAGATGCCCTTTCTGACATTTAAAGTAAATCTTTTAAGAACATAAAGACTTGGAATCTGCCTAGCGTTCCTTAGGTTATATATCCTTAAGATATGTTGACATAAGATACATTTTGTCTCAAAACCACAACAGGAACACTGTGCAGTATAGGTTGCAGAATTATAATTTACATACCATCTTTTCCCTGCATAGACGGAATCGTTTTCGGTTGTGATTTATAAGATAATCTGATCGTCATATCTGTTCTCATCCACCACATTCACTCCTAGGAGTGCTTCCATGAAAGTTTTCTCAAAAGTTGCATACATTTTTCTGGTGTACTGCTTTGAGATGTGCTTTAGTAGGACAGACATTTTGTATCTTAAGCTCACAGCACTGTTCGAGCACCTAAAATCTTCATCCCGCTCATTACGACGTCACAATGCAACAAATTTTTCCATTCCAAAAAAACACTCAACTAGCGAACTGGTTGTCTTTGAATAATCATGAAGGTAATTATTGGTTGACTCACTTCTTTGGGTTGATAATATGCCGATGTCCAACACATCTTTATTGAATGTTGTGGACAACCTTCTCCTAATATTATAAAGATCTTCCAGCCATCTGTTGTTATGTAGACCTCTTTTCGTAATCATTTCGTGTCAATACCTATTGAACTCTTCCTCGCTGTCGCACTTGCTCATACAGTGATAGAAACAATTGCGAACACTTCTATCATTGTTGAATGCTGGGACTTTTGATGGGGCCTTCTTGCAAATGTGTCACTGACACAATTGATGGCGAGTTGTGGTCAATACTCGCTCAATAGCAACTGTCATTGCTTGATCCTGGTCCGTGAAGATATTAATTGGTTGCTTACCACCCACACATGAAAGAAACGTCTCGAACACCCAACAAAATGATTCGATTGTCTCCTCGGTGATAAATGCCCCACCGAGGTAAACATTCTGCCAGTGATGATTCACGGCAATGATTGGTGCGCAAGCTAAATTGTACTTATTAAGTCTATACGTAGTGTCAGAAATAAGAACATCTCCAAAACAATCGTAATCTATCTTGCTGTGCCCATCCACCCATAAGAAGTTTGTCAATCTGTTCAACTCATCTGTACGAACCTCATAAGAGAACATATTGTCTGCCAAATGTTTTTTTTGAAGTAACTGAAGCAAGCTTGAGGCGTCTCCACTCTCTATCAGAGCTCTTCTTTTTTGTTGTACGTAGTTGAACGTGTCGGTCTTTGAGAACCCTACATTTTCAATCTCACCAATTTCATTTGATATGAAGTTGTATGAGTCCACAGCTTTAATTCCAGCAGCCGTCATATTTTTCAAAATGCTCCCCTGCATTTTAGAAACATTGCGTCTAAATCTCAGTAAATGACTATCTTTCTCGGTAGCTAGCGGATGGTTATGCTCCTCTACAAATCTGGACACTGTCCAATTTTTGCCTTCTTCATCAGCTCTGAATGTAATGGAAGCAAGACACTCAGTGCGTATATCTGATTTACGATACTTCATTGGGGATTTTTTCATATTCTTGAGCCCCGCTTTTGAGCAGAAATACTCCCGTAGTTTTATTATGCGGGTATGGGTCCAGTGCGTTAAGTGTTGCTTACGAACACTAAATCCTGTTCTGTGCGCATAGTCACAGTACAATTTGTACGCTTCCTCATCAGAGTGGACAATGGGGAACACAATAGGTTCCTTCTTCACCTATAAGTAGAAAGGGAAAAAATCATATCAACAAAGGAAACAAACCAAGTTATAGTAAAGACAAACAATACATTTGAAAATTAAGTTAATTAGTACAGCTAAAAAAGTTCACCAAAGAATCCATTCTAAAAAACAGTAAATTCATACAGTTAGAAAAAATGCAGTCCATCGACACTGTCCAGTACATTTAATAATTACTGTTTGAAAAAATGCAGTCCTAAATTTAGTTTAAAAAACCAGTCAAAAATTAATACAGCTGATACTTAATGTATAAAAAAATCCAGTCCTAAAATTAGTTAAAAAACCCAGTCATAAATTAATACAGTTAATACTTACTGATTGGGGTTCGGTATCTGACGGGTTTGAAGTGGCCATGTTTAAATGTAGACTTTAGATAGTATTTGCATTTCATAACACAAATTCAGGTATAGGTCTGAAATGGCAAACTTGAGTTGTTTGAAGCCGAAGAAGCTTAGCAACTGAGAGAGGCGGGGTAGGGCACTTTCTGAAGTCGGCAATGGCGTGGAAGAAGATCTCCCAGCTTGACAATGGTGGCACCTTGAGCTAGGGTTTATGAAGTCGGGAATGGCGGGTAAGAACAATGGCAGAACCAAGAAAACTGAGCATTAGCACCAAACCTAAATCTCCAGCTGGACAATGGAGTTTGTAGTAGTTCGATCTTGGACCTGGCGAGGAAGAAGGCCAGGTAGCTGAAGGTGCTCGGAAAGCTGAAGCTTCGCTCTGACTGTTGGCAGAAAATCTGCAAAAAATTGAAAAGCTTAAAAACCCGATGGGCCCACCTATTTAAAGACGCACAGAACTTCTGTGCGTTTCACGCACCAAAAATTTTTGCTTCCATATTAGGGGTTACTGCAGTCATGTCCATGCTGTCAACAGTAATTTCAACCTATTTTCTTTTGTGAACGAATTTATTAAATATTATTCTTTCCATCCCGTCTCTATAACTCTTTGTCATAACATTGTCCGATTATTGTCAACCATCTGATAATAGTTTTACCCCTATTCTCAGCATTCAATGGATATCTGTCTGGGTATCTTGAATTTATAATAATGATCTGTTCTGTTCTCACATAGGTCCAACTGACATTTGGTGTATTGTGTTATTGGCTTAACCCGTAACGCCAGTAGAGTCGCCAGAGGATTGCCAGAGGTGGGGATGATAGCGGCGAAGGATACTGTGGAGCCAGAACCGTGGCTGCCTAGCGGGGTGTGCTCCGGAGAAGAGAGCTACCATAATCTCTTCAAAGAGGAAAGTAATAGACTAACTTCTTACATGATTCCATTCCATACAATACATGTCTTTAAATAGGCCTACAAGACCCAAGAACTATAAATGATAACTCCTAACTTCTAAGTCCCCAACCACTAAACAAAGACAAAACTAAAAGACAGAAAACACTAATAAAGACACCAATAAGAAAAACCCACTCAATAATAATTGGGCATGAAGTCCATAACATCAAAGATCACAATAACTAGGCTCGTCGCCCGAGGCCCATAACATATTGCTTTCCATAAGTTGTCCTGTCAGATTCTTTTTGTTGCTTTAATATTGATGCTATCTGTTTTGTTCCCCTGTGTTACCTGGCATCCATTTCCATTTGATTATTTAAGTGATCTAGAAGTAATATAGTTGATTCAAAATTCCAATCCATAAACATTGGGCTGTCTTAATTACTAAAAAGGTGATAAATGAAACAAGATTAAAGTAAAGGAGATTGTAGGAAATCCATTTTTACAAAATGCTTAACACTTTATTTACAGGCTATTCGACTTGTCATCGGACTTGGAGCGAGCTGAGCAGGAATTTTATCTTCAACCTGAAAATAGAAGAAATCAAAATACCCCTTCACTCTGCCCCATTGCATTTTCATTTGGAGTTAATCATTTATGGGAGAGATTTTCAGTGAGTGCTTTCTTCTTCTTAAGAAAAAAAATATGAAGTTACATACTTAATTACTCTGCTTAAATTTTCTTTGCTCAAGTAGCCTTATTCATTTCTATTTGATCTCATCGTTGAGTTGGTAATACAACAACACAATGGGGTCGGTTCGATGAGTTGGTAATGTTAGCATTTATTTCATCTCAAATGACACTGTATCCAGTTATTCATCATTGTTTAAGATACTATGTTTCAGTTTTTTTTTAATTAGATACTGAGTTTCACTTTTTTCTCAAATTTTTAATATACTTGGCACTTGAAAATATAAATTATTGCAAAGGGTTTATTTAATGGTCACCATAGCGTGTAAAGTCTAAAATAAAGGTTAAGCTGGGACGTATCTGCTGAGTGTAATATGTGGCTACTTCGTGTATGAAATACACTTGTATTGTGTTCAAATTTCTAAGTGTTTAGAAGTTTTAGATGTGTTGCATCACATGATAATACGAGTGTTTGTGCATCATGGAAGAGGATGGAAGAAGTAGTTCATAGTTGTCAACCATGAAGGACACTTAAGAAATCACTAAAATCACAATAAAAGAAAGAATATATAAATAGTCCATTTAACTGAAGTAATTTCATAATATATAAATATACATACATATATATATATAAATAGTCCTCTGACATGCTTGCTGACATATAGGTTTTGAGGGTAAAGCGATTTTTTTAAAAAAATTATAGATTATGTCATTTAGTTGGATGTAGATAAACATATTCGATTTTTTTCGATATACTAGCCTACGCGACTTTTAAAAATATTGTAAGTTATTTTATTTTTGGTGACGGGAGACTAACATCTCGAAGAATCAATTTGGATTCATGCCGGGGCGGTCGACCATGGAAGCTATACATCTCTTGAGGAGACTCATTGACAACTACCGAGAAAGAAAACAAGATTTGCATATTTTGTTTATCGATCTTGAGAAGGCTTATGATAGAGTTTCGAGAGAGATTTTATGGTGAGTCTTAGAAAAGAAAGGTGTAAATGTATCATACATTGACATAATCAAAGATATGTAGACAAATTCAGTGACAAGGGTGAGGGCGTCTGGAGGATTAACACGGAAATTCCCTATCATTGTTGGCTTACATCAAGGTTTAGCTTTAAACCCTTATTTTTTACCCTTATCTTAGATGAGCTCACCGGACATATCCAACAAGCAATGCCTTGGTGTTTATTGTTTGCGGATGATATCGTTTTGGTCGATGAGAAGCGCGAGAGTGTAAACGCAAAACATGAATCTTGGCAAGACACTTTAGCAAAGAAGGGTTTTAGGTTGAGCAGGGCAAAGACGGAGTATATGGAGCTTAAATTTAGCAGTGCAAGAAGGACATATGACTTCGTTATTAAGTTGGGTGTTCAAGATATTTCCCGTAGTGAGTGTTTTAAATATCTTGGATTGATAGAGACGAAGATATTGATAAAGATGTGACACAGAATCCAAGTGGGTCAGTTGAAGTGGAAAGGTGTATCAGGGATCTTATGTGATTGTAAAGTACCATTAAAACTTAATGACAAGTTTTACCGTACTGCAATTAGACCAGCGATGTTCTATGGTTCTGAGTGTTGGGCAGTGAATTGTGTACATGAACAAAAAATAGGAGTTATGGAGATGAGAATATTTAGGTGGATGTGTGGACACGCGAGACTGGATAAAATTATAAATGAATGTATCAGGAATAAGACAGGAGTAACACCAATTGCAGAGAAGATGCGAGAAGCTCGACTAAGATGGTTTAGACACGTACAAAGGAGACCATTAGAGGCACCTGTTAGGCGTTGTGAGAGTCTAGTCACTAGGCATGTTAAACGAGGGAGGAGCAGACCAATAAAGACTTGGAATGAAACTATAAGGAAAGACATGATGCACTTAGGCATTAGTGAGATTATGACAAAATATAGGGCATAATGACGACAAAGGATCCATATAGTCGACCATAGGTGTTATTGTATGTTAGCAATATACATACTTAAATCACTTTTATGTACTACATTATATATGCTTAAACAAACTAGACTTATTATTTCGTTCTCTCCATAGGTGTTATTCTCAGTCATGTTTGTATAATTATTTCCACTACATTTGTTAGTTTTATATTAAATAAAATATATAAACATTCTACACATTATTAGCTAATGGGTTTTAACACAATTTTATTAAGCATAAGAAGGCTTATTATCATTTGAGAGCGTTTAACTTTTATTTTTTTTAACTTGCTATAAAACTTAATATCATCTAAATAAAATTATTGCACAATATTAAATATATTTAACACTATCTATTGTATTTATTTTGGATATTTGTTAGTAGCAGTCGTAGTTTGTTGCTAATATTGTATTTTGGATACTCTACGATTTTATTTTTGGATATTTATAGGGCCATTTACCGGGACTTCTCCTCTAAGTTTGCTAAATTTCAAGTTACACTCCTGATGTGGAGCAGAGACGAGGACCTGTAGTGGAGGACGAGTTTTGGGCCCGTTCGGGCCAATTGGCAACTTTCCATAGATGACGTGCCTGAATCGACGATCGGATTCCGCTGATGTGTCCGGATTCGCGTTGTGAATCGATTTCATATATTACTTTAGTATTTTTGGTTTATTATCATTGTATTTGAGTGGTCACACCTCCGACTAATCATAGTCATTGAATGTGAGATGCCCTAGTCTTTATTTTATCATAAATAGATAGGTAGCGGGTTGACTGAGGGCATTGCAGAGTTTGGTGAATAGATTTCCCAGATTCCAGCGATCCCTCCACGATGCCAATTCCGTGAAACCCTAGGTGACGACTCCTATATGTGTATCTCCTCCCCCAAGGTTTGCCTTAACCTTAAGCCTTTTTCCCCTTCTAAACTCCCACCCGCAACCGCCCTACAACCCCCAAATTCAACCACAATGGCTGTTCAGAAATTCCCCACTCCTATTCATGTCTACTGTTCAAAAATGAAATATTCTATTTATCCCTAACGTTTCCCCTCCCCGTTCCACCGCCGGCCTCCCCAATTCCTCCAGCAAACTGCCGCCCCTACTGAACCTCCCCCTTCCTGTAGCCATCCAGCCGCTGGTGCCTACAACACCTCTAGAGGTCGCCGCCTCTTCACGCCACCCCTCTTGGCTGTCGCCCCCTCCTACTACAGCAGCCACCACCCCCTCCTACTACAACAGCCACCCCCCTCAACTACAACAACCAAGCCCCTCCTTTAGTGGATCCATTCCCCACAGCCGCCCCCTTCCAAAAACAGTCCACGTTTGGATTGTCCAGCCCTGATTCACCCTTTTCCCATATCTGTTCTTCACCCCTTAGCCCGTATACGCTTCCAAACATCGAATCCATCCATCCTTCGCTCGGATCTATCCATAGGGCGTCGGATCTATCCATAGGGCATCGGATCTATCCATTTTCGGTCTGATTCCACCCTCCCCCGCCGAGGACAGTCGCTTATGTCATTTTCCACACTCTGGTTCCACCTCGGATCGTCGTCCACGCATCTTCGGCTCCGGATTCTTTAGTGCCTTGGTCAGCCCACTACTTGGTGAGTCATTGTTGTATGGGATAATTATTTTCAACATATTCATATTAGATTGGATCTTGTATTAATTTTGGATCTCTCGTATGGTAGTTGTTTGTTAGATTATTATTGCGATTTGCAAGATTTATTCACCGCGGGCTCTTGCTTTGGCCCTCCATGCGGAGGAAAACCTAAGCTTGTTTTTCCCTAGTAAATTATTGTCTTGCTGTTAATTAACTGCGTGGGATGTTATTTTTATTATCTAAATGTGGCTTAACCCGTTGGGTTTTGCATAGCATGTAGGGTTAGGTCACCGATTTTTCGCCGTCTATAGATTCCCTCTTGCGTCAATTGGTATCAGAGGCGAGGTTATGCGTTCTTTTGATATGCAGCTGTAGAGTCTATAGGTTTTTCATTATGTCTAGGTGTTACAATTATTCCTCTCCTCAATTTAAAGGTTTTGAGTCCACTTACACTCGCGTCCATAGAGCCTCATCAGGAAGACCTTCACAGTACTACAACGATTATTCTCGATCGCAGCACACCACCTTCAGAGATCGTGTTGACCCGCCAACACGACCTCATTATGCTAGGGACGATCAGTATGATGTTAAGTTATCAAAGGCGCAAAGCGCACCAAGGCGCAATGGGCCCCTGGAGCCTAGGCGCAGGCATGCGCCTGAGGCACGTGAGGCGCAAAAATGGGGGGGGGGAAGGAAGTTGAGCGAATTGGGCGCTCAATTTGCTGAAATTGAGCGAATTGGGCGCCCAATTCGCTTAATTTCAATGAATTGGGTGGCCAAGTGCGCCTAGGGGTGCCTCGAGTGCGTCTAAGATCATGTTTTTTCCCATATCAAAATTGTTTAAAAAAACACCTTGATAGGCCTAGGCGCGCCTGGGAGCCTGTAAGGCGCGCTCCTGGGGCACATCGTCTGCCTCAGCTATGCTGAGGCTGCGCCCAATGTGCCTCAGGCGCGCCTAGGCACGCGCCTTGACAACTAAGGTATGACGATTGTCGTCGTTCATATCCTTCCACGCGAGCGGATCGTGTTGACCCTTCGACATGACTCTGTTACCTTAGGGATAATTATTATGAGAATCGTCGTTGCGAGAGAGATCTTGAGAGTCAGTTTCGTGTTGCTGCCCCTTTCTTTGACGGCTCATCGAGTTCTGAGTCTTTCAGTTATTGGTTTGTGGATATGGAGTATTATCTTGATCATTTTGAGGTATTCGGTGAGCATCGTGTCAAGTTTGCAAAACTTAGACTTCTAAATCAGGCAAAGACATATTGGTCTAGTGTTGAGAGAACCCGCGAGCGAGATCGTCTATATCTCATCACTAGTTGGGTGTACAAGAAGCGTATATTGTGTCAGTGGTATCTGTTTTCGTCTTATCAGAGACGCTTGCTCGACCAATTATTTTCCTTTCAGCAAATATCCATGTCTGTCGCTGAGTACATGGATCGTTTTGATGAGTTAGTTGTGAGGAGTGATATCCGTGAGAACTCAGCCATGACCATTTCCCGATTTTGGTCTGGACTTCGGTCTGACATACGTACTAATGTAGTTTATCATAGTTTGAAGTCCCTCGAGCAGACATATCAGCTCGCCCTTCATTATAAGCAGTCTTTGAGATCCGCAAGAGCCGGTCGATGGGATTCTCACCTTGACCTCAGCAGTACGAGTCTCTCCCATATTGAGATCACCACGATGCCTACCACTGTCCTGTCGGCCACGACATAAGTTATACCTAATGCGGATTGCTCTCACCCCAGTGAGGTGTTTAGCCCAGTGAGTGACCTATCTCTTGTTTCTAATCTGTCTCTTATGACCCCGACTGAGAGCGAGTCTGAGCGACCTGTTGAGTCTGTTGTGTTGTGTCCCTCACCCGCACCTCTTCCTCTAGCATACATCGGGTTAGTTAACACCCCAACCACAGACTTATTTCCTGACACCGCACACACGGATCCATTCTTGAGTGTAGATCTATGCCCCCCTCCCATTGTCATTGCTCTGAGCCTCATTACGACCGAGAGCCCAGAGCCTGGTGTTGATCTCGTAGTGGCGCTCGGAGCCTTGCTTCCTGCGGCTAGCTTTGCGGCCTCGGGGGTCATTATTGAAGGGGACAACAACAATCTAATTGATTACTGCCGGTGTAGCTTAAGTAACGGCGTGGCAACTTGGGAAGCTCGCGATGCGGAGGGGCTTGAGTTCTTGAGTGAATTCGCCCATGTCTCCTTCCAACATGTGCGGCGGACCGCCAATTGTGCGGCGGATTTCTGCTCTAAATTTGCTATTTCTTCTTCCTTTTGTTGGACTGATCCCCTGAGGTTCCACCCGGAATTCCTTGAGCTTGTTCAGGAAGACCTGGAGGGTATCCTCCTCTTGTAATTTCCTTTTCGCTTCTTTTATATGCAATATGCACGCTTCAAGGATGATCCGCCACATTCTGATGAGCATGAGATTCAGGTAAGGGCATGTATGAGTATCGATTTATGGACGCCTCTTTCATTATCATTCCTGACCCCACCACAAAGGATGGATATTGTGAGGAGCATCCAATATTTAGGGCACCACCTACTAACACATCGCACTCTTGCTAAGTTTTGGGATGCATCACCTGCTGACCCACCAGGCGAGTTCCTTATTTTCAGGGATGATCACCACACTATAGAGTCACGCCTTCTAGTCTGTGTACACGATTTTCACCCAGGTGGTTGTCTCATTCGTGATGACTTTTCGTACACACTTCATTGTGAGCTCCCTGATGTATTACGCTCCCTGAAAGACATTTGGCTCGTTACGAGCTCGTATTTGAGTGTAAATGTCTCGCACAGTCACCAGGACATTCAACACGCATGGGATGAGTTTTTTTACACTCCCCCGATAAAGTCTCTTGATAGGTCACCTCCTTTGATCGATTTTCAGGTGATTATTAGATTTTCTCATAGAAAACATGTTGTGTCGGTCATGTTTCATTTGCATCATTTGCATGACTCTGTTGAGTTGTTTCGTCATCATTTGCATGAGTTTTTTGTGTTGTCTGTCCATCGTTTGCATGTGCGTCATGAGTTAGTCCGACGAAAAATCCATAATGATAATAAATTTTGTGAATCATATGCGGATGTTCACTGGCAAAAGCAGGTACTTCATGAAGGTGAGCAGGTGATGGTGCGAATCTTCGATGTGAGCCTCTGTGTGAGGCTTGTTAAAAGCTTTAGCGTTAGGCGAATGGACCCCTATATAATCATGAGACAGATCGAAACCAACACCTATTATCTTGATATCTCTGCAAGTATGGGTATCCACCTGGTATTTAGGGTTGAAGATATGGCGTTGTACTACGAGTCTCGTGAGTATGTGGACCCAAGCAGTGGGAAATTCTAGCCGCCCACGCCTCCATTTATGTTGTCTTGCCACCTTCATAACCCACACATGTATGATGGTCACTACTACTCACCTACTTCTGACACTCACCCACCTGGGGACTCGTCTTCTTTGGTTCTACCTACGGCGCCAACGATCATACCAGGATCCACCACTCGTCAGTTGAGCGTTGAGAGCATTGTGGAGACCAGACTCCACCAGTGCATTGCTACTACAGACGTTGGTGACACTTGGGTACTTGCAACAGAGCTCGATCGGCTCGCCCCTGGACTTCAACTTCAGTACGGCCGTCTCCATTCATCGGAGATGACAGCTTTTCGGTCGGGAGAAGTTGATTGGCGATGGCACTCTTTCGTCAACGACACTTGAACGACTTCCGGTGGACCTCTTCAAATCTTACCTGGCATACATCGAGAGAATTCAAATCCCTATTCATCGGGAGATGAATTCTTTCAAGCTGGGGAGAGTGATGTGGAGCAGAGACGAGGACCTGCAGTGAAGGACGAGCTTTGGGCCCGTTCGGGGCCAATTGACGACTTTCCATATATGTCGTGCCTGGATCGACGATTGGACTCTGCAGATGTGTCCGGATTCGCGTAGCGAATCGATTTCATATATTACTGTATTTTTGGTTTATTATCATTGTATTTGAGTGACCCCACCTCCGGCCAATCATAGTCGTCGAATGTGGATGTTCTAGTCTTTATTTTTTTATAAATAGATAAGTAGTAGGCTGATTGAGGGCATTGCAGAGTTTGATAAATAGAATTCCCGGATTCTAGCGATCCCTCCACGGTGCTGACTCTGTGGAACCCTAAGTGACGACTCCTAGGTGTGTATCTTCTCCCCTAAGTTTTGCCCTAACCCTAAGCCTCGTTTTCCCCTCCCAAACTCCCTCCCCCAGCCTTCCCTACAACCCCCAAATTCAGCCACAATGGCTGTCCAAAAATTCCCCACTCCTTTTCATGTCTACTGTTCAAAAATGAAATATCCTATTCATCCCTAAAGTTTGCCCCCTCCCTGTTCCACCGCCAGCCTCCCCAATTCCTCCAGCAAACCGCTGCCCCTGCTGAACTTCCCCCTTCCTGTAGCCATCCAGCCGTTGGTGCCTACAACACCTATGCAGGCCGCCGCCTCCTCATGCCACCCCTCTCTTGGTTGCCGCCCCCTCCTACTACTGCAGCCCCCCCCCCCCAACTACAGTAACTGAGCCCCTCCTTCAGTGGATCCACTCCCCACAACCACTCCAAAAACAGTCCATGTTTGGATTGTCCATCCCCGATCCACCCCTTTCTCATATCCGTTCTTCACCCCTTAGCCCGGATCCGCTTCCAAATATCAGATTCATCCATGTCTCGCCTGGATCTATCCATACGGCATCGGATCTATCCATTTCCAGTCCGATTCCACCTTCCACCGCCGAGGACAGCCAACTACGTCGTTTTCCACACCCTGGTTCCACCTCGGATCGTCGTCCACGTTTCTCTGGCTCCGGATTCTTCAGTGCCTTGGTCAGCCCACTACTCGGTGAGTCTTTGTTGTATCAGATAATTGTTTTCAGCATATTCATATTAGATTGGATCTTGTACTGATTTTGGATCTCTCGTATGATAGTTTTTTGTTAGATTATTATTGCGATTTACAAGATTATTTGTCGCGCGCTCTTGCTTTGGCCCTGCACGCGGAAGAAAACCTAAGCTTGTTTTTCCCTAGTAAATTATTTTGTCTTGCTATGAATTAACTGCATTGGATGTTATTTTTATTATCTAATTGTTGATTAATTCGTCAGGCTTTGCATAGCACGTAGGGTTAGATCGCCGATTTTCCGCCGTCTATAGATTCCCTCCCGCATCAACTTTTATTTTTGAAATTACAAAAACCTCCCTTTTAAGTTTATATTTCATAACATCATGCACAAAATTACTCCCCTTGAAGATTTAGGCTCTGTTTGGTTGGGTTGTTGCTGATGGTAAGCTGCTGATAGAAAAAGTGTTGATTCCGGAAAATGAAGTTTTGTTAAAAAACTGTTTGGGTGAAATGAAGTTTGCAAAATGGAGTTTTCAAAAAGTTGTTTGGAAACAAAACGGAGTTTTGAGTGAATTTTTTTTTCCTATTTTTTAATTACGAACAATTTAATTTTTGGAATAAACATATTTTTTTTGCTCAATTGTTTTTCTCATTGATTCATTATGTGATAATATGTATATCGTCAAAGCTAGAATTTCTCTTGATGCAGTCCTTCTGGTTCCCTGAAATTCACTCTTCTCTTCCAGAGAATGCAGTAAATCCATAAATATTCCCTGACTCATCATGAAAGAGTCATGAAATCTCACCCGTGGTCCGCGGAGAAGCTCTCTAACCCATTTCTCACTTGTTTGTTTTGAAGTCATGCATGGTACTGGAATGTGTAACATAGGGGTATATTCGGATACCAAAGATATTGTTGTCACGACATTCTGATGATGAGCAATCATATACTGTCTTCTTGTAATATCCTCGTTTTCTACTGAATTATCAGAATCATCGGTAGACATATTATACTGCACACATGCATTAGTTACATTTATTACTACGAATGGAAATTAAAAACAACAGAATTTTGCATAACAATCCTAACAAATGTAGGAGCATTTCAAATGTAGAAGCAGTCCAAATAGTACAAAGATATTACTTGTCAAAGAGTACAACAAGCAAAACAAAATTAAAATTGCAGACACAAGATTACACAAAACTACCCCCCCCCCGACTGAAGCGGTTACGCAACCACTTCACGTTCATGTTTTCCGGAAGGCACAAGAAAGTCTCCCTATGATTTTTGTCCATAAAATAAGTTATGGCAAAATCATAGAAATCTTCATCAGAGAGCACATCCGGATATGTGTCTAATTTATCTATTGCCCGACGGATGCTGAACTCAGAAGAAGATGATCTCGTGGGTGCCTCCTGGATGCATCGACTAATGGTCTTTGAAGACTCAGCCAAATCTTCTAACACGGAGCTAATAACTTTGTTTTTCCTTTTATTTCTTTTCCTTCCGACTTCAGATGTGGTTGTGGTCTCCTGACTGCAATCTCATTGATGGTGCTGGGGGTGCAAGCATGACGTCCTGAAGAAACAACAGAACTGAACATCAGGTTCAGTTTCTCCTTCAAGTCTGGTTGGATTCCAGAGTAACGAAATTTTTTTGCCGCCGGGACAACCTGAAAATGCATAAATTAAACGTCAAAATTTGTTTATTTTTAGAAAAAACAAAACAAATTATTTGCATAAATGAATACCTTCAATCTTTCATTTCACCACTCGTCTGAGACATCTATAGTCTTCCTTGAGGCATTCTAACCCAATCCGGTCTCTCCACGTTTCAACTCCGTCCACAATTTCCACTCCTTCAAATGATCCCATTTGTTTTTTAGTTGCACTTTATTATACTGTTTTTTAGTCAGCTCCTCAAATTTTTTCATAACATTTGTCCACCCCTCTTTGTTAAAATGTGTGGTCGGTCGATTCCCCAACTCTATCTTTTTAATGTATATTTCACAGAAATGCATGATATCTGTATTGTCCCAAAAAGCGGCCACCCCACCATCATTGGGTTTGACCATCCTTAAAAAATAAACAAATATGAACAGCAACACTACACAACAACACATATAACACACATACATATATAACACACACACACACACATACAACTCACACACATACATATATAACACACACACACAAATACAACACACATACATATATAACACACACCCACATACATAACACACACACACACAAATATAACTCACACACACATACAACTCACACACACGCACACATACAAGCACACACATACAAATAAAATAGGTGACACACATACACATACTACTCGCACACACAGAACATACACAAACACACAACACACACACATACACATACAGCTCACACACACAAAACATACAAAAACACAACACAAACATACATATGCATACACACAAACATACAACTCACACACACACAACATACAAAAACACACAACACACACACATACATATACACACACACATACATACAACTCACACACACACAACACACACACATACATACACACACACATACATACACACACACACATACATACAACTCACACACACACAACACACAAACACAACCCACCAACACAGCACACACATACACTCACACAACAGCACACACATACACTCACACAACAGCACACACAACAACACACACAACAACAAAAACACACACACACATACAACATCACACTCACACAAAAGCACAGAAAAACACAACAGAAAATGCAATTAACAGAAATTGCAATTAACGATTGACAAGTAATGAGCAAGAAAAAATCTAAAAGATTTGTTATTGATACCTTCTATAATTACAACAGAAATTGCAATTACAAGTACTGAAGTTAAAGAAAAATAAGGAGAAAAAGAAGAGGATGGATACCTTCTATAATGGAGGCTGCTTGAGGAAGAAGAAGGGGCGCGGCTCCGGGAAGAAGAGGCACAGCGGCTCCAGCAATAATCTCCAGAAAACACGTGGATCCAGCAAGAGGCGCACGCGTCTGAGGCGAATCTGCTAGCCGTCGTCGAGGATCGTCGTCGATCGAGGACGTCGCTGCTACCGCTCCGGGAAGAAGAGGCGCAGATAACGATCGAGGAAACACCGGGAAGAGGAGGCGCACGGGGAAGCGAATCGCGTCTGGATCCAGCAAACACCGCCGTGTCGAGGATCGTCGTCGATCGGGGAAGGGAATGGCCGCTGCTATCGCGCTAGGTCAAGAGCCGATTGTTGCGGCGGAACGGGGAAACGAATCGCGTCTGGGCCATAATATAAAACCGCGGAAGCTAATAAACGGGGTTTCCAAAATCAGCCTAGCCAAACGCTGCTTTTTCACAAAATTGCGTTGAGTTTCCACCGCACCATAGCTAATAAGCTCAACCAAACGCCACCTTACTCCAAGGGGATATTTTTGTGCATTGATGTTATGAAATATAAACTTATAGGGGAGGTTTTTGTAATCTCAGAAGTAAGAGGGGCGCAACCTGTAATTATGCTAACTTCCAGAGGAAGTTTTGGTAATTATTCATCTATATATATATATATATATTATTTGTCTAGGTGTTGTGTTAATATCTATTTTTAGAACTTATAAATATACTTAATACATATTTGTATTTATGATATCTGAAAATCCGATATTTTAAAATATCTCTGATATGTTTCGGACATCCATCGTCCTAATCCGACATATCCCTGACATTCGATATTTGAAGCTTTAATAAGAATCCAAATCAAAGAATATTGAGAATATGACAGACAAGTAAATTGCCTACATAAGTACTGGTGAAAACATTCCTTTTCTCTTTTGTCCTAATTAACTACTAAGTTTGAAAACAACAAATAAGATTTAATTTATCTAAAATAAGAGAAAAAAAGGTATGTTTTGAATCCATAAATACTGGTGAAACTAGATATATAGACCTTTTGTCCTAATCCTCATCTTGGTCACCAGCAAAATAAATTTCAGCTCTCTTCATTTTGTTGGGATATTAATCGTTATATAACTTCGTCTTTCCCAACTATTGCCCTACGCCTAGGTAAAGTAGATAGTAGGCACACATTCCTTTTCTCTTTTCTTTAAAAAAAAGTAACAATGTAACATTACTCCTTTTGTGATCAATAGTAGCTTCAGACATCTTTCAAAGTTAGATCTTTACCAAGCATCAAATCATCCTCTTAGATAGCTTCATCATCAAATTTTCACTCCATTATTCATTAGCATAATTTATGTTATGTGGATACATGAGTTCAATACTCAATATTGATATTAGTCCCATCCCAAAAGGATGGTGGGATCTTCTCGTGTTTCTTAAAATAGGTCTGATAGAATATTGTTCCTCTATCTTTGAAGAGGTTGGACTTTTCTCATTCATGCTATGTCCGAGACGGACTACTACCCTCCCACCGACAAAAGGAAGTATGGAGTTGAGAACCTGTCAATAGCAAAAGCATCAGCTAGGGGATGGAGGTTACTCTTTCACAATTCAAAAAGTTGTTCTAAGCCGCCCGCTCCATCCTAATCAATTCAATACTTTTCTCATAGAAAGAGTGAATACCGTACTTCTTCGTAGATTACAAAAAGAACACTGGAAAAATAAATCTATGACCTACTCAAAATCAGACCAGTATGTATTCTAAGTTGAGAAAATGTTTCTTATGATTTAGGCTCTCTTTTAGACAACTATGATATTTGAGCACTGGCAGGGTGAAATTGTGGTAGTAAACTCGTGACATTTTGCATGCATTTGGTAATTTTTGGTAGTATATTTGAACCAAAAGCCTATTTTTGAGGTCAAGGCATTCACGACTACTAACGAATGACCATACATAGGCTTTGTTTGGGACAGTTGCGTTGTTTGGGCGGTGGTTGTGTGAAACTGTGGTGGTGGTTTACTTGCATTAGGAATTTTCTTGACAAATTTTTTGGTCCAAATTCCACTTTCTAGGGTCTAGGTGTTCACTGTCGCTAAATCTCGACAACACTTGGTCGTACTGTTTGGCCTAAAACGTTCATTTTAAGAAAATAATGTTTGTGGCCACATGTACATAAATGTTATCTGCATTTTTCATGATTGTGTTCATAACATTCGTTGCTCTCCCAAAAATTGTCTTAGATGACTATGACATCATTTTTTTACCCAAAATGCCATTTTGGAGAAATAGTATTCACGGTCGTAGCTACCTAAACACTACTTGTTGACTGTTCTTTCGAACAGAGCCATGATAATCAAGAGAGTTTGTATAATTCGTCAGTGGTGATAAATATGATCCAGGTCAATCCGAGGGAAATGCCCTAAAACAAACTTTAGTTCCATGCAATATTTGGGGTTAGAGTTTTGTTTTCTTAGGTCTCGAAGCATCAAAATTTATTTAAGAAATTTGGACTTGTGGTAATGAAACATAAAACATGATTTGGGGAATGTTTAAAAATAACACGCATAAAAGTTATAGGGTGGGGTTCCCTCGTCTACTTTTCAGTTAAGGATTTGACTCTAGCCAATCTTGTCGGTGGTAATTGACGTGTGACTGTTATGGACTTACTCGGAGGACGTCGGAGCAGTGACTGGAGGAGCGAAGGAAGGATACTCAGGAGACCTAACCGCAGATGCATAAGCAGGGTTGCTCGTTAGAGGAGAGAGTCACCAAATATCTCACACAAGGGGACAGGAAATAGAACTTCTTGCATACCATAACATTAGCCCGAGGGCTTTAAGTAAAGATACAAAGGGGTATACATGTAATTTCCCTGTGACGCGATATAATAAAATAAAAAGACAAATATAAATAATGACACAATATTTAACACGATAACTAAATGGGCACGCTGCCCATAACATTACTCCCGCCTTCCAAAACGAGCTTGACCTCAAGCTCAAGGGGGACCCACGATGGTGCGAGCTTCATCTAATACCTTCTTTGTCGAAGTCCTTGACGTGTAGGTAGAAAAGTTTTTGCACTTGTGTTCGCGAGTGTACTGCTCGTCACAATTAAAACATAATATATGGGTGCATCGTTCCAACATCCCGGCCCAAGATAAGCGGCGGATCGACGGGGCGGGCTGACCCACTGTATGGCCCTACTGAATGTCGGTATCATTGGGCAAGTAGGGATCCTTCGCTAGCTAAAGGCGGCGATCGCATAACCTAGTCAGACTTATAGCAGTCACTAAGTCTGAAGGAGCCTCAAATTCGGCATCCATGCATACGCAGTCACGAAGTCTGGCGGTGAAGATGGAGACATGCTTATCTAGGGGAAGTGTGACGTACTCCAGAAGAAACCAAGATTGATCGAGATAATCGTCCACGGAACCTTCTCGACATAATGTTGTGAGGGCACCGAGGGGGTTTCTGCGGATTGGGCGACCAAAGCGCATATTGCAGAGTCAATTGAATTCTATCCATGTCAGTCCTGGCTGTTCGAGGTGATGAGTAGTCCAAAGCAGAGCAGAGTCGAAAAAGTGGAAAGAGGCCAAAGGAATCCTTTTAGTTGTCAGGGTTTGTTGGTGGCCAAAGAATTGCTCGCATTGGTGAGCCATCCAAGGGATCGGTTTTTTCCATCGTAAGTACAAAATTTCAACCTAGTGTAGCGTGATAGAATAGCAGCGTCAAGGCGTGCGAGGCCTGGCAGCAATGGCTCGTGGAGGGTCAGTAGTGGTGGCTTGTGGCAGGGCTTGATTGCTGCTCGCTTGAATCATGTGCGGGGGCGGTAGAGAGATTATCAATGTGCTTGGAGAGTGCAGTAATGGATCTTGATGACGGTCCGCGAGGGGAGTTGGTTGCGCCATGACAACCTGTTGCGTGGACATAATCTGAATCATCTGATCTGACGAATCTTCCATAGTGCGAGATAAGTAGCGGGTGAAGGGACGACTAGAGTTCTCCGAGGTGGCTGAGTGGGAGGTTCTGCGAGAGCTGCGACACTTCCCAATTGTTGCGTAACATAAATATGCTTGTTTGAGTGATGCAGTGTCTCCCCTTTTAAATAAAAGTGTTGAATTAAGGGAGAAATAATTAAGGGTATGTACAGGCACACAAGGATCGAGAGAGGAACAGGCCCCAAAAAAAAAAATTGTCTGCGGTGTGGCGGCCCGAACTACGTTTGAGAGTGGGGCTTGAAAAGAGAAAGTCGTATGCGGTTCTGGCAAGGGCATAAGGCCGCGTGCAACTGCTGAAGTCGACTTGACATGGAAGGGCAGGAGTTGACAGCGGACAACTCGATAGAGATGGGGATGGATCTCTTGCGTGCGATACTTCGGCGAGCAAGTCGATGCAAAGGAGAGCGCGTTGTAATGCTGCGAAAAGGATCCTGCCACTATGAGGAGATTCTGCGACGGAGACGGAGGTGCTGCGGTGAAAATATTTTGTGGTTGGAGGAAGGATAACGAGGGAGTGTACGCCACCGTCACTGGGGAAGGATGCAGCGACTGGAGATGAGTTTTTTTGGGTTGTTGTTGCATGAGGGAGCAATCTGGACGGCAGTTCGATGAGGAAGCAAGATCGCTGGAAGGACACGGTGCACAATCTGGTTGGCGGCTTGGTCGGGAATGTTGAACGCTTAAGTGAGATTGATGTCGTTGGAGCTGCTTTATCCATGGTGGAACCGACGAAGCAGGGCAACTTGAAATGGCAACTTGAGAGAATGAAGAGGACCGGTACCTCTTATACCAAGTTGTTATGGGCTTACTTGAAGGATGTCGGAGCAGTGACCGGAGGAGTGAAGGAAGGATACCGTGTATCCCTAACCGCGACTATGTAAGCAGGGTTGCTCGTTAGAGAACAGAGTCAACAAATATCTCACACAAGGTGGCAGAAAATAGAACTTCTTGCATACGATAACATTAACCCAAGGTCTTTAATTTAAGATACAAAGGGGTATACATGTAATTTTCCCGTGATGCGTCGTAATAAAATAAAAGGACTAAAATATGAATAACAACACAAAATAGTTGATGCGATAACTAAATGGGCACGTTGCCCATAACAATGACATTGTCCTGGCACCATGGTGCATACTAGACACAAATGGTGCACTCCGTTTCATTCCCTTGCATCTTGCTATTACCATGGCATAGGGATTGCTCCTTGGGCTATGATGCGCGCATTAGTGTGTCATTGACAACTATGAAGGAGACAATAACCTAATCATCTTTTAAGCAAACGGTAAATCAATCATCACCATACGGCATTTTAACTTAAGATAAGCAATATTGGCTGCTTCACATAATAAACTCTACAGCATGAGCACGGAACTGGCTCCTGACTCTCAAATCACTCTCCCAGTAAATTTATTTAATAGAGCTTTAGTGCCGAGTTGCAAGAGGGAGAACTTACCCCTTATGGTTCTATGATTGTTTTTGTTCCATGATAATAGCATACCGCATCATTTTTTAGACATCGTAGCTTTATCACATAATTTGAACTTAAGCCCTTTTGTACTTTTTGTTCCTCAATAAAAAAATTTCCTTTTAAAATTTTTTAAAAACAAAAGGTGTCACTGCTTATCAGCATACCGCTTTAGCAAATCTTTTTTTTTTTGCTATATTCAAGGAGCATATATGATAGTGCAGGTATAAGAAGTGCATTATTTGTTATAGCACTTTCAGTTTGATGATATTACATACTAGTCATTGGCCCTTTTATGAGTTTTTGTTTTTGTTCTTCCACCAGAAAAAGATTTCTTCTGACTCTCAGAATACTTGAATTACTTTGACACTGGATGGTAGTTACAAAATTGTAAGTGTTAAAAGAAAAGGTTGCACTGATTTTTGCACTTGTTATCCTTCTTTGTTAAATTCAAATTAAAGAAATTTGTACTAGATACTTGCAATGTAAATGTTATATAGTTATTTCCATAGCCCTTTCTTGTTGTGATATGGCATGCGAGTCTTGGCTTAAGGTAATCAAAAGTTAA